>JAWWEW010000033.1:97997-119420 GCA_035583185.1 Anabacerthia variegaticeps | reverse complement strand
TGCCCCTGGATCCCTGGAAGTGTCCAAGGCCAGGTTGGAGCACCCTGGGCTGGTGGAAGGTGTCCCTGCCCATGGCAAGGGGTGGAACTGGATGAGCTTTAAGGTCCCTTCCAATCTGTATTTATGTTTATAATGAAGCAGGAGTAGTGTTTGCTGTGTCTGCTTTCAGAAGCCATTGGAATTCTGCTGTTCTGAGGCCAGAAGTGTGGATTTGATTCCTGGGAATATTCTTTGCTGCTTAGCAAGTGTGAGGAGGCACCCAGAGAGCTTCATCTTTGTGCATCAAACATCTGTGCAGCATTTAGATAGGATGGTCTGGGCACAGAGTGAGGTGAAAAACATGATAAACAAGAGTAAAGCAGAGGGATTCTTTTTCTGTTATATCTGGTGTTTTTTGTAAATATTACAGCCAGAAGGAGACTCCCAAGTTAGTGTCCCCTCTGCCTGGTTAATTTTAGGGGGTTTAAAGGGTTGGGGTGATATCTGGGTTCCTCTTCAAGTTACTGAGAAATTCCCACAGCTTCCTCTGGGCCAGGATTGTATCCCACCTCTGAAAGAAACAGAAAAAAAGAAATACCTGTGATGTTTATTTACTGAGTTGCATTCACTCACTAACATGTGCTTGGCTGTATGACTGCATGGCTTCTGGGGAGGGAATAAAGCCTGCCTGGATCCCCTGGTGCCAGGAGGGATGAGCAGCAGGGGCAGTGACAGCTCTGTCAGGAGCATCTCCCTCGGGCACAGCCCTGGCAGGAATGCTCTTTGTCTTATCCCAGTGCTGGGGGCACTCATTTCACTCTGGATTTGGGATTTTTCATGCTCTCAGAGCTTGTGACTGCAGGGAGAAGCTCCAGGAGAGGCTCCCTGATGTGGGAGCAGGACAAGGTGCTGCAGAGCTCAGCACCAGCACACACCACCCTGCAGTGCTTTTATCCAAAAGGCCCTCCAGACACTCAGGGCCATATGAATTTTTAATAGCATTGTCTCTGTGTCTCTTTCTTTTCCAAGCAGTTAATTGATTTCTAGTTTTATGTTTCTTTGATTACTTTGAAGTTGCAAAAGAGGTCTGAGGAAGAAGAGTGAGCCGTATTTGTAGAACACGTAATCTTTCAATCGGTTTCCCCTGAATTAAACCAAAACAGCAGTAACAAATCCAGGAATCCTATTAAAGGTGACCTACATAATGGGAATCAAATTGGGCTTGTATTTTCCTTTACTTTCTAATTCACCATTGAGAAACCTGTCAATGTTTTCCTTAATATCCATTCATTTTTAGTGCTGCTGAACCCCCCATTGCTGCCTGCCTGGGCTGTGTGATTCCTGCCTGGAGGAATGGGAGCAGGAGGCTGGAGAAAGCTGAGCTGCTGCCACGGGCTGGGGATTTACCCTGGGCTGTAATTAAAAGGGCTCATCAGGAGAGCTTTAGCACAGAGTGGGTCCTGCAGAACCCTGAGAGGAGATGATTATCCCAGGGAAAGGCTCTTTGTTGGGACAGAGCAAGTGAAACTGCTGCTCCTCAGCCCTCTTGCTCAGTGTCACTGTGGCCATTGGGGTTTCTTTCCCTTTTTCACTCATTATGAAATGATCTTGTTGTTCTGGAAAAGGTTTCAATGATAAATCTGCACATTTCCAAGCAGGTTGCTTTATGAAGCTCTCCAGATCCATAAAACGGGTTGCTGGGTGAGTGACTAAGGGATTTCGATGCTTATTGACATCTCAGGAAACAAATACTTAAAAATCTAAACCCTCGTACAGTCTTAACATTTAATTAAAAAGTAAATGTTTAGGCTCTGAGATGACTCCTTTATCAGCAGAAGAAGGGTATTGATATTGCTGGTATTTCTAGAAAATACTGTGTAAAACCACTATAAGTGGAAAAAACCCCATATCCTTATTACAATAAATTTGGGCAGGAAAGAGAATAAAGCTGAAAGCTTTAAAAGTTAAAGGCACTGCAGAACAGCCAGTGCAGGGAAATGAGACATGGCTAAAGTGTGTTTGATTGTTTCTATAAATATAGGTATGTAGGAATGCAAACTGAGTCACTGCTCCCAGGAATTTACTGAGCAGCTTTCAAAGTCTGCAGGAATAATAAATGATGTGGGTTTTGGTCATCAGCAGAGAGCATCCAGTTCATGATGATGGCTCCAGTGTCCCTGTTAATAATTCCTGTAAAAGCAAGAGGGAATGGGCATGGAGTTCAGCCCAGGAGTGCAGCCAGACACTGTGCAGATTGGTTCATGTGCAGAATTCAGCAAAATAATCTTGCTGTGCATTTGAATGTGTTGGTTTCCCTGGGAATCTTTACCAAAAAGGATTCTCACCACAGTCTGTCTCTTCTGGAGTACAACAAGGCTCTGGTTGTTAAATTGAAATTGCCATGCCCTCCTGAGCTTGTGGAGGGGACACTTCCCCCAAGCAGAGGACAGAGGAGGGCAGAGAGGGGTTTTCCTCCCCTCTCCCCATGAATTTAGCCTGAGGAGGATTCACCAGCCACCCTGCCTGTGCTGTTGGATCTGTTGGGGCTGCACCCAAGGAGGATTTGGTGAACAGATGGGGAGGGAGAGAGGCAGGAGGGCCAGGAGAAGAGCTTTGTGAGCTCCTTGCAGCTCCCAGTTACTTCCTAAGGGCCCCTCTTGGTCCATAAAAATCGTAAAGGTGGATTAAAACCCTCTCAGCTTTCCTTCCTGCTCCCTCTCACCCTGAGCAGCTCCAGGTTCAGGGCTGCTCCCACTCCCACCCTCTGGGGTTCTCATTGCTGGGCTGGTTGGTGCAGATGATGCTGCACCCCTGGCTGGGTTTGGGTGGAACTCTTCAGGAGTAACTTAACAAGACTCTAATTTGGTGTTTGTAAGGCCAAGAGAGGACTTGTTCTGCAGCTGGGGGCACAGCTTTGGTGCCCTGTGTCCTTGTGAGCCTGGTGGTGCCATGCTGGTTTGCTGGGGGAGGATTTAGGTGCTTCATAGAGCATGTGTTCTCTGAGCTTTAGGGGCTTCCCACCACCTTTTTTATGGGATGGGACTGGAAGAGCTCCATTTCTGGGTCTAGAAGTGTGGCTTGTGGGTCAGGGTTGTAGTAGTGGTTTGTGCAAAAAACTTCTGGTGAGCACACATGGCACAAAAATGAGGCTGGTCCATGCACACACAGAGATGTGGAGTTGCAGTCACTTCCCAGGGACTTCTTAATTTCAATATTCCATGAAAGCCCCTGTGGCTGTGGCTCCCAGCAGGAGTTGTGTGGTACCCTTTGGCCTGTGGACTCTGAAACCTTGAAATGAGTGTAAAACCTTCCCTTCAGCCTGGCATTCTGTGCAGGGGTGACCCTGCCATGTGCTGACAGTGGCAGTGAGCAGCACTGGAATTGGGGATTAATCTTCCAAAAGATTTGCTCATTTCTGCCAGATTTACCCACCCCATGAATTATGGGTGAGGCTTTCTAAACTGCACCATTAAAGAGTTGGTCTGAAGGTTTCTGACTTATGTATTTTTAGATATGTGGTTGTAGAAATAGAATTTTATTTCTGTGACATCAATTAATAGGAATCAATGTTCAGCCTGGCATGAGGAAAACCAGTGAAGGTGATAGAGTTTACAGAACTCATGGTGGACCATAGTTTATGTATTAATTATACAGTAAAGAGAACAATACTTTCTCATATCAAATAGACTCTTCAGCTTGATAAAATGCTGTTGTGCTAATTACAGTGCTTGAAAATCCTTATTTCCTATTTTGTAATTTACATTCTCTCAATTTATGTTCTCTCTGCTTTCATTTTTTTGTGAAGAGAGGAAAAGTCATGCAGGGCAAACCCATTTTCCTTGTAATCCTCATCTGTGCCTCCTTCTCCACTTCTCCCTATGCAGAAGTTCATAGAGTTTGAAGATGCACTGGAACAGGAGAAGAAAGAACTGCAAATCCAAGTGGAACACCTTGAATTTCAGACTCGACAGCTGGAGCTGAAGACCAAAAACTATGCAGACCAGAGTAAGCAAAGCTGTACACCAGACACCACCATTTATGCACATCACCTTCCACACACATGCAGTGCTGCTTTAAAAGTATTTCTCATACTTTTGGTTTGCTGGAATGTCATTTGCACCAAGCCTGAAGTGTCTGGTTTTCCTTTATTCCTGAGCCTTGTAAAGCATGGGATGTATCCACAGGAATTCAGCAGGCTCAGTCTCTCCAGGTGCAAGATTTGGCCCTTTGGAACCTGCTTTCCAGTTTCTCCTTGTCCCTGAATAGAATCTTCCACTTTTTTTTTTCTCTTATAAAACCCATCCCAGTTATTTGTTCATATATTTGTTTATTTTTACAAATACTTCCTTAACTTTTGTTAATGTTCAGCCATGGTTTGTTGACTGGAGTTCCCCTCCGAATTCCTTGGTGTCTTATCCAGTACTCCTGCTCCTCTCATAGCCAGAAGTGCCAGGCCCAGAGGACAATTTAAATTGTTGCCAAGCTAAGATGCTTATGGGGCACCATAAAACTGCTGCTGAAAACCTTCTGTGGTTTTATTGCACTTCCTGCACAAAACTGCTGGGCTTGGGACATGCAGGTACCACGAACCGGGTTTGTAATGAACACCAGATCCCACAGTGTGCATTATTCTGTTTCTTGGTTTGTTTTATTCAGGAGGCATAAACTGATTTCTAACCAAATGGGCTTTGTTCCTCCAGTGGTTTATTTTGGGAGCCTGGGCTGTGTGTGAGCTGATGGTGGGGGTTTTCTCTTGGCAGTCTCTCGGCTGGAGGAACGTGAGTCGGAAATGAAGAAGGAGTATAATGCTCTGCACCAGCGTCACACAGAGGTGGGATGGCTTCTTCTTATTTCTAAAGAGATTAACTCTGTCTGTGCCGAAGAATTCAGCTTTACAGCCCTGGGGATGACTAGAGCTTTGAACTTTGGGAGCATCAGAAATGCCTCATTGGGGGTTGCAATGTGGATGGAGCCAGGCTCTGTTCAGTGGTGCCCAGTGGCAAGACTGGAGACAACTGGCACAAACTGAGACACAGAAAGCTCCCTCTGAGCATGAGTAAAAACTGTCCCACTGAGAGGGCAATGAGCCCTGGCACAGGTTGTCCAGAGCTGTGTTGGAGTCTCCATCCAGAGCCGTGTTGGGGTCTCCATCCAGAGCTGTGTTGGAGTCTCCATCCAGAGCCATGTTGGAGTCTCCATCCAGAGCTGTGTAGGGGTCTCCATCCAGAGCCATGTTGGAGTCTCCATCCAGAGCTGTGTTGGGGTCTCCATCCAGAGCTGTGTTGGAGTCTCCATCCAGAGCCGTGTTGGGGTCTCCATCCAGAGCTGTGTTGGGGTCTCCATCCAGAGCTGTGTTGGAGTCTCCATCCAGAGCCATATTGGAGTCTCCATCCTTGGAGATATTCACAAGCCACTTGGATGTGGTCCTGGCAACTTGCTCTGGGTGGTCCTTTTTGAGGAGGGGGCTGGCCCTGATGGACCACAGGAGGTTCCTTCCAGCTCCAGCTGTTCTGTGATGCTGTGCACAGTGCCCCACTACCTCACCTCCCACTGCTGAGCCTCCAGGAGATGCTGGATGGTGGGTTTGGATATGCTCTTTCATAGCTCTTCTGTTATGAGATTCAGCTGAAGTCATTTCTGACACTATTTGCTATCAGATTTCCTGTCAGATTATTCTTACATCATCACTTGTATCATCAGCTTAGAAGAAAACCAGCAAAGACAAAGAAATATGCAAAAAACCCCAGGAAACTGGGAATGAATGCTGTAGAAAATTAAACAAAAGCAGAAAATGAGTCTTTCCTTCTCCTCTGTTTGCCTCATGGATTCCTCTCTCCCCACAGATGATCCAGACCTATGTGGAACACATTGAGAGATCCAAGATGCAGCAAGTTGCGGGGAATAACCAAACTGAGGGCAGTGTCCCTGGGAGAAGGTAGGGCCACCACCTCTCCGTGTCCCCTGGGTCAGTGGGAGCTTCCAGCCTGAGTGTGCGTGGTTGAGAGAGAACCCAGGGCAGGAGCTTCCCCTGGGCATGTGGACTGTGGCAGGAGCTCTTTGTAATGGGTTCTGGGTGAGTTCTGGGGGCTTTCTTCAAGGCTGGGTGCCCAGGAGCTCGGGGGGTGGTGTCACAAAGCTTTGTCCTGCTGCTGTGGGGGGACCCTCTGCAAAACATTTTTGTGTTCTCAGGTAGCTGTAAAGGTTTATCTACCCAGGGGATGGAGGTGTCAAATGAAGTGTTTGTGTGTCTGTGTGTGGGACAGCCAGCAAAACTGCAGCAATTAAATGCATTAGCCACTAGAGGACTTTTTCCCCCATGTTGCTTCAAGCAAAGCTTTCCATCAGTCACTCACCCCATAAACCTACTTATGTCCAAGGCATTGATTTTTGTCCCTCCCTGCAGTGTTTGGGTTTTCCCTAGAATTGGATTGTCTAAAATATAGGGATCAATTGAGAGAAAAAGGCTGGCTGGATGGCAGCTTTCCTAGGCAGAGGAGACAGGCCTGAGGTGTGTAGAAAGCTGTAAAAAGAACCAGGAGTTTGTAGGTGCTCATCTATTCATAAAATTTATCTCATCAGACTATTTGTCTTCCTTCTCTCCTCCCTCTCACAGTCTGGAAGTCCACAGTGAGCTCCCAGAACATGATCTGATCCCAGTGTTACAGCTGGGATGGGATAAGTGTGTCAGGCTTGTTTCCCTCCCCACTTACACTCCTGGAAATTAATCTGGGGAAGTGTTTGCACAGTAAAATCTGAAAGGACCACAGGCAAAAGCAAACTGAGGGCCTCTCTCTTTCAAAGGGTGGGTCCTATATGCACCCACCAACTTTGAATCACAGAATCAGAGAATATCCTGAGTTGGAGGGCACCCACAAGGATAATCAAACCATTTTTAATGAGCTTTTTCTTCCCTGACTTTCAAATAAGCTGATACTCATTGTGGCTTTACATTATCATTCCATGAGAGAGCTGCACAGTGAAAAGTTGCTGGTTTTATCTACAGGACTGCCATTCTCTGGGGTGAAGGGGGCAAAATTTCCATCAAGAATTGCCTCTTCATACCAGAGAAGTCAGCCTTTTACCCTTTTAGGTGTGGCATATTGCTAGAGTCCTTGGAGAGAAACCCTGTATGTCTGTGGAGAGCCCCTCATGGGGCTGTGATCTGAATCTGTAGGAACTACCAGTGGGAAGTGGAAGTTTTTCCTTGATTTCCAGCTTTGCACCCTGTGTGTGTGTGTGTCTGTGTGTGTGTGTGTGTGTAGCCCTGTAGTTGTTGTGCTTGTGCACCTGGGATAGGTGTATTCTGGTGTCACTGCACAGCTGGAGGGGGGCACACCAGTGTTTGTGGATCTTGGGGCACTGGGGGGGGGGGCAGGATAATTTCTCATGGCCCTTGGTACTAATCTGGGTGCATTTATTTAAAATGAATGGGACTGGGGAGAAGTTTGTGCAATACATGGGGGGGTGTGTATTGATGGCCATCTGAGAGGAGTGCTGAGTGTGGTGCCCACTTCCACGTAGGGTGGGCTGCAGTGCATGTGTGCCCTGGGTCTGTGGTGGGGGGCATGTCTGCATGACATCTGCTCTCTAATGGTTGTTCTTTTTGTCTGGCTTTTTGTGGGGTTGCTGCTGTCTGACTGTCCTGTTTGTCCCTGCAGTCACCGCCAGTCCTGGAGGAAAAGGTAAACCCTATTGCTGTGTCAGAATGTCACTGATCCAAGGGTTGGAGGGGGCTGTGGAGTGTGCCAGAGTGGGGCTGGGAGGGCACTGTGCTGGAATATTTGCTCTCTCTGTGTACTGGCACCTGTGCTGGGCTTGCTGGTTCAGGGCAGGAGGAGGGAGCCACAGAGCTGTGTGTGCAGATGCACAACATGCACAAGTTCAGTCCCACAACAGGATCAGATGTCTGGGTTGGGACATTTGCACTTCACATCCCAGAATATTTTAAACTCATAGACCTGCACAACTGTAGAATATCCTGAGTTGGAAGAGACCCACAAGGATCATCAAATCCAATTCTTGGCCCTGCACAAACACCCCAACAATCCCACCATGTGCCTGAGAGTGTTGCCTAAACTCTCCTTGAACTCTGGCAGGCTTGGGGCTGTGACCACTGTCCTGGGGAGGCTGTTCAGTGCCCAACCACCCTAACACCCAGCCTAAAGCTCCCCTGGCACAGCTTCATGCCATTCCCTTGGGTCCCAAGCAACTTTTTCTCCCTTATTCTACTCTAGAGAACAAGACACTCCTGTTTTCTGAGCGGGGCAGAACAAGTGTGCCTGTACTGGGCAGGGAGTGCTGTGCCCAAAGCCTCCAAAGAGAGCAATTCTCCTCTTTAAAAGCTGGCAAACAAACTGTGGTCTTATGTTTTGTAAACTTTGGGGTGTTACTTGTAGAACATCCTGACCTCAGGTTTTGGCCACTGCAAGCCTGTATTGAGGACTGTGCTGCTCACCTTGTAATTCAAGGTGGAACTAACCAAGTGTGCTGGAAAGAATTGGGTGTATGAAAGCTACTACAGCACTCAAAGTTTAGACCAGCCCTGAGGATACTTTAAATTTCTTCAAAAGCAACCCCAGGAAGGCAAAACTGGAGCAAGCTCTGCTGTGGTATTTGCTCTTTCCCCTTTCCTGGGAGGCTTAGAAGAGGCTGGAGGTGTTTCCAAAGAAACTCAGCAAGGAAATTTCCTAACAGTCTGTGTTAAAATCCATTCAGAAGATCCTCCAGCTTCTTGTGGTATGGAATCCCTCCATAATCCCTTATACATAAGTGACTCTACTTTCTGTGGTGCTTGAATCAGTCCCAGGGGTGAAGATTTTCTATCAGGGGAAACATTTGCCTGGTATGTTATTTAGAAACAGGAAATCCAGCTGTTAGAAGCTTTCAGGGTCTTGGAATGATAGCAGTGGGATAGAAGACAGGCAGAAGTAAATGTGCTTTGGCATCATGACCTAGTAGGAGCAGATACATTTGCCAGGTTACAGTCATAAACTGGGATTTAGACAAACAGCAGTGGAGTGTTTTCACTAACCCTTCAGCAATTGCTAATATTTGAAAGTCACAAGCACCAGGATGCCTTTAGAGTGGACAGGAGAGGCTACAAGGGAACTGTCAATCCCCATCACACAGGAATCTGGGTTTGAATCCATGGAAAGGTCATAGAATCACTGAGGTTGGAAAAGACCTCCAACATCATCAAGAACTATTCTGTCAGTGAAGAAGTTTTTGGCAATATTCAACCCAAACCTCCCCTGGTGGAACTTGAGGCCATTTCCTCCTGTCCTATTGCTTGTTACCTGGGAGAAGGCTAATGTTGTTATACCATAACAATATTATATAATGTTGGTATATATATATATAAAGTTGTGATACCACTGATCTGTGTTCCTCAAAAATCCAGTTACACGCTGCCCTTCTAAGAGGGTCTGGGTATGAAGCTTTCATGTCTCAGTCTAATATCTTCAGGAGAGGATTTTAATGAGGATTCTTAGGAAAAGTGCATCCCAAATCTGCTTGCTGGGCCACACTGGAAACACCTTCCTGCCCCTTTTTGTCTCTCCAAGATAGGCCACAGGAGGCTTTTTTGCCTATCCAAGGCAGTGACATGGGATGGGAAGGTTGGACAAGCATTGTCCCCTCTGCTGGACACTCCCTCCTCCCTAAAGGAGCTGCCTTGGTGTGTTTGCTCTGTCCCAGGAGCCCTGAGCCCTGTGGCATTCTTTGCCATGGTCACAGGGCGGGTGACTGTGCTGGTTTCCCAGCCTGGGCATCCCACTCATGCTGCTGGTCCTTACTGGGAGGTCTGTGGAGCTCTGCTGCTCCTGGCACAGGGGACACAGGGGCAGGTGTCACCACACCCCAGCACAAATAAATGGAAGCCCCATGCAGGAGTAGGTGAAGTGCCATCCCTGAGCCCTGCTGTGGGTGCACATCACACAGGGAATCAGCTTAGTTCAGCCCTGCAGGGACTCTGGAGTCAGCTGGAGACACTCTCAGAGTCCCTGCAGACCTGCTGCCCTGGCACCAGAGCAGCTGCCAGGTTCAGCAAGCTGCTGCTGCTGCAGCCCTTCTGCTTCCAGTGCTTGCTCTACATTTTCTCCCACTGAAGCCTGGTCTGCAAACCCGTGCCAGCTTTTATTTCAGAATCACTCCTGCAGCTTGTGAGTCACCCACAATTGCCAGAAAAGAGAGCAGGAACAGCACACATTTAGAGACACCTGGCAGTGTGCATGATGCCTTCATTTGTACCTGTGTTTAGTTTCTGAATTGTGAGTGTGTTGTGAGATGGGTATGGAGGGAGGATCAAAGAGCACACACGTTCTCTTGCTTAAAATTGGGAGTGATCCAACCCATCTGGTTCCTGTAGTTGGAGCTCACCAGATTTGGAGGGGAATGTACAGAAGTGCCATGTAGATGACTCTTCAAAGCCTCATTCTTCAGCATCTCTAGGAGCTGTGGGAGCTTTTATTTTTTTTGCTGTGAGTGTGGTTTGCTGTGGCTTGTTTTCCCACAGTACCTTTGTTTCTCCCAAGAGGCACCGACTTAAATTTGCTGCTGGTCCCCTGCACTTCTGTGTTTCTCCAAATTTCTTGTGCTGCTGGAGCAGTCAGCCATGCCTGTTGTGCTCCCTGACCCCCTCCCTCCCAGAGTCACCCACAGGAGGTATGGCTCCAGCAGTACCCCCGTGGGAGTGGGCAGCCAGCCTGAAGGAAGTGTGGGAATGGGCAGCTCAGGCAGCTGCCACACGAGGGGAAGGGGTGCAGCCCAGTTTCTGGTGACTGATGTTTCACACCCCCCAGAGTGCTGTTTGTTGTCTGTCACAACCCTGTACGTGGCTAACATGTTCCCCCCCTCTCTGTTTTTCTCTTTAGCAGGAAGGAACGTCCCAACTCCCTGAATGTGTTCCCCCTGGCTGATGGCATGGTACGTGGGCACATTGGGGCCAAGACCGTCCCAACACTGGACCACTGGCACCTCAGTGACCTCGGCCAGCTGCAGTCCAACTCCAGCTACAAGGTTTTCTAGATCCTCCCAGAGCAAGGGTTTCCCACTCTCCTGCTGTCAATAATGTCCCACATTTCCATTAAGCTGGAGACCAATCCGTGTCCATAACCCTTTGCAGCCTCTCCCTGTGTGTTTGCTCCCTCGGTGGCTGTGCTGGAGGTGGGAGGATGTTCTGCAGATCTGCCATATGCTGCGGGAAGGATTTGACACAGCTCCTCATGTTGCCTGTCTCAGGGATTATCTCCTTTACTTGGCTGGCCCTAAGTTGAGAGGGATGTGTGGGGAGGCAGCTAGGGATTGAGGGAAGAGAAATTCTTCACTTCTTAATAGTTTATTTTGGAGAGTTTATTTGGGAACCCGTCCCTTCTCTCCCCCTTGATAAAAGCAATGCTTCTGCAACTCAGGTGCAGCCAGGCATTGGGTTGCACTCGCCCTCCAGTGTTTGTCCTTTTTGACTGATTGCTGTCCTGGCCTTCCTGTCTTCACTAAAAAATGCTTCTCATCCTCTCTGGATGCCCAAGTCTTGCACTGCACTTAAAGGTCTTACGTTCCTCCTATACCTGGTCACTGCTCTGGACTTGCACTGTCTGACTCGGTCCATCTGTCCCCATCACTGCTCTGCCTTCTGCCCTGGGCCTTCCAAAACCCTCCTGGCCTTGCAGCTGCACTGGGGCAGCTCCTGGTGCTGCCTGGTGCTCCTCATGCCCTGCTGAGCCCTTTGGGGAGCAGCCTGGGGGTGTGCTGTGAGCTGGCAGCTCACTGCAGCCCCTCACAGGGTAGGCTGTACGTGGGGACCCACATTTCCTCTGAGCTCTACCTGGAGACTTGGCAAGGTCTCTGTGCTCAGGATGCCACCAGATTTCTGTCTCTGAAACATCTGAGTGATGCTGCACAAATGCCTGGTGCCAGGTCTGGGAGCCACTGGTGCCTCTGCTGAGCATGGCTCACAGGGTGTCCACTGGTGTCTCACAGAGCTTCTGCTCTGCCTCAAGAGTGTCTGGTCAAATTGACCTTCACTCTGCCTGGAATTTGTAGAACATCACATGTTTTATTATGTCACATGTAAGGGCTGGTCTCCTTTTGAAAAGTTGTGAATCACTGATCCTGTAAAATATGTTGAGGCAGTAAAGGCAGAGGAGATTAAAAAAAAGGAAAGAACATCCCTAGCTTATTGTACCCATTCTGCATGTCTCCAGCTTCCATGGATGGGCTTTGGCCTGAGGGACTCTGCAGCAGTGGCCTTCTTGATGCATAGCACAAGAAATTTAGACAGAAATCACAATTTACTCAGAAAACAAAGCAGCAACTTAACTTTTTCAACACTGCCTCTGTAAAGTGGCCAGGCCTAGCACAGCACAAACCGCAGCACTTTGTCAGCTCTCTGCCATCATGGAATTTGGAAATCTACAATATCCCTGGCTAGGATGGAGCCTTGGAACCGAGTCCTCACTGTAGTGTTAGAGGCACAGAGGTTTGGGAAATGGGGCAACTTGCAGAATGCCATTCAAGTCCTACAGTCATTTCTGGAGAGCTCTGCCTGGAATTAGGGAATAGCAGTGCCACAGTGCAATAACGTAATTAAGGATGGTGGTAATGAGGGCACAGCATGGACCTGTTTCTTCATAGTAATACTGTGCCAGCACAGCTAAAATGCACAGAGCCCAGCCTGCCTCTGGAATCAGTTATTCCATGGTCTCTCCAGGCAGTGCTGCACTCCATGGAGTGAACAGGCCCTCGAGCTCTCCAGTGATCAGGGATTCGTTTTTAGAGAAGAGCTGGGAGGATGTTGGGGTTGAGATCCATCTTCCACAGCCTTGCTATGGTGTAAGTTCCTGCTGAGAACTTGAGAAAGAAGTTGGGTGGATCTCAGTGGTCACCCAGCATCTGCATTGCAGGGGAATGCAGCTACATGGAAAGCTTTGGTCCAAGGTCAGGTGTCCTGCCATGGGCAGGGAAGAAGTCCTGCACAGGGGTTGGAACTGAGTGATCCTTAAGATCCCTTTCAACTCGAACCATTCTGTGATTTGATGATTGCTGACTGGATCTCTTAGTGATTTGGTGGTGGTATCAGGCACCAGAATCCATGTCTGGTCCCAAGAAGGCTTTGTGCAGAAGCAGCAGTGTGCTGCTCCAGATGCACCCTGTGTGCATGGCTGGGATTTGGGTTGGTGCTCCTTAGGGAGATGGGGGATGAAATGCTGGGATAAAGCAGGGGCTGTGTGCTATGGTGGAGCCAGGCAGCTTGTGCTGGGAAGCACTGTGGGGGGTAGTGTCTTAGGGAGGGTTTCCTCATTGTGGAGCAAAGCCATGAATAGGTAGAGGGTGTGATGTGACTGACTTGCTAGATTAGCACTTTGGGAGGAAGGTTCTCCTCCTGCAAGCCTCTTGCATGCTCTGTGACTGCAACGCTCAGCTCTGTGGCTCGTGTCCCCTCGCCTCTTCTTCAGAGCTCTGACATCACTGCTCACACAGCTCACCTTCCCAGTATGTACCTGACTCTTCTGACTCATTTTTCTTCTTCATGGGGCCATATTATGGTTACATTTTAAGTGTCCTCGTTTACTTATTATTACTATTTTATTTTTTTGGTTTAGTTGCTGTCATGATTTTATTTTTGCATTCGTTTATTTTACACAGTGTTTTGGAGATGAAAGTCCTTAACATTTTTGTTTTTATGTACTATGCTTTCAGTGTTATAACCATACAATTGTGGCTTCTCATGGTGACATATGACTGCTATGAATGTTGGGCCTTTGCAATGCATTTTGGAGGTCACTGCTACACAGTTGATGTTTAGGAGGTTGACAGGTATGGCTGTAGGTAAGTGGTGGCTATGGAGAGTATTCTTGGGGTGAGCCATGGGTTTTGAAGAGTGCCTCCTGTGCTGTAGAGGAGGGCTGTACTCTTAGTGCAATGTTTAGCATTAACAGAGCACTCAGACAACAGAATGAAGATTCCAGCTTCTGGGCTGTGGAGAGGAGCACCTTTGGTAGTATTTACATGTGGGAGGAATTTCTCCAATGCAGGCTGGTAGGTTGGTAAAGTATGTTTTCTAGGTAAATATAAAACTCAGATCTATAGCCAAAGAGTAAGTGAAAGACCAGGTTAATTACTCACTGGTGTGCTCTGGGTGAGGGGCAGGTTATGTCAATAAACAAGAAGTTACAGGGTATCTCTGATACAAATATCACTCTATAGACACTGATGATCCAGAGGTTTTGAGTGTCATCTGGTTCATAAGAACAAGGAATGACATGTGGACCCACCTGGGTGTCTCTTACAGCGCTAAGAAGCTCCTGGACTTTGGTTATTCTCATAGACTTACAGTCTATTCAGGACATCCCTGAGTTCTTCCATCCAGCAGCAGTTTTGTTTGGGGAAAGAGATTTTATAGTTACACTTCACACTTGATGCTCTTTTTCCCTTTGTACATCAGAAAGCACAGCAGGCAAACAGCAGTTGAGGTATTCTAAGGCTTACTGTACCCTATTTGTTCTCAAAAACCCCATTTGATTTTTTTTTCTTTACATATTAGGAAAGTAGCTCCTGAACCAGGAATATGAAGTGGGAAGTGTCATTTTCACATGCAGCAGCCTAAGTGCAAAGTCCTCATCTCAGTCTTGATGCTAAAACCAGCAAATGTGCAGGGAGACACTTTGGATATTCATGTGGGGGTGTGGGTGCTGTTTGGACTGACAATGCAGAAACTACACAAAATGGGGATTGCATTTCATGGTAATGCCATTTTGAAAACCCCAGAATTTCCAACAGAAATGCGCAGATGCAACGTAAAACCTTTGGCTTTCACAGTGCAGTGTGCAGCAGGGCATCCTAAGATAAGCACACAGAGGCCAGTCTAATTAAAGGAAGATCTTAATAAGATTCCAGATTTCAAAAAACATATGGCTGCAAAGGGTTAAGCCACCATTTTTTTCAGTCTTCTTGCTCATCCCATTTTGGATTTTTTTATGTTGCAAAGGTATTACTAGAACAAGAGAACGAGACTGCCAAATGAGTGAAGTGAAACAGCATCACAGGCTGGGGGGCTCAGAGCAGCCCCAGAGCAGAGCCAGGGTCTCTGTAGCACTTGCAGAGGAGGTGGGAGGCCAGTGGTGGAGAGGAAGGCTGGGTCTGGATGTGCAGATGCTGAATGTCACTGCACCCAGTATCAGCTCACTGGCACGTGTAACTCTCAGCACTAATTTGGTCACCTCCCTGCGGGCAGTAATTAAGAGTGGGCTGCCATGAAGATGCTTTGAGCCTGGGAACGATCACAGCACTGCCCAGGACTGAGTGAAGCAGTGCTGCTTTGGTTGGCAAACACAGGTCACAGTGTAAGTCCCTGCCAGAGCCTTGGAGCCTCCTTGTTTCTCAAGAGGTGGTGGTACAAGAAACGGGGCTGTAATGTCTGTAAAACCAAGAGCCATTTTGCATATTCCATACTGGGGATCCATCTCAGCTTCTTGAATTCTTGGGTCTTGTCATCCTGCCATTTGGAAGTGGGAAACCACCCCTATTTGTGCTGTGCTCTCAAGCTGGACCCATGCCTGGCTAGCTCTGCATAAGGTGGTTTGTGGACAGGGCTCTCCTGTGCCAGCCAAGCCAGACCATCCCAGCTCGGTGTCCGCTTTGCTTCTGCAGTTCAGTGGCAAAACCACTCTGCTGTTCTCCCATCCAGGCCTGTGGGTGGCTTACAGTAATGACACCAGCCAAGACTTCCAGGGGGCCACTTCACATCCTTCCCAACCTTTATCCATGTTGCCTTCCAGCCTTGGGAAACACTGGCCTGGCTTGCCACGAGTGCCAAAGCCTTTCAGCTTTCACCGTGGCCGGTGTGAGCTGCAGGTGCTTTTCACCTGTGACACCTTTCCTGAGGTCACAGACTGGTGTGGCTTGTGCAGAACAGTGTAGGGAAGGGGGAAGGCTCTCAGCCCTCTCACAGAGGTGGCAGTGCCCAGTGTCACCAGCAGCCACTGGGACAGCAAGCAAGAGCCGTGCTCCATTCTGCTTCAAGGCAGCCATGCTCCCACAGGTGACACATGAACCGAAATGTATAGCTGTGCTTTTCCCTCTCTGTTCTTCCCCCTCCCTGGACCTGCCGCAGTGCCCCCAGGATGAGATGTCCGAGTCGGGGCAGTCGTCGGCGGCCGCCACGCCGAGCACCACGGGCACCAAATCCAACACCCCCACGTCGTCCGTGCCCTCGGCCGCCGTCACCCCCCTGAACGAGAGCATGCAGCCCATGGGCGACTACCCCAACGGCACCCCCAAGGGCAACAAGAGGGCCCGGGAGAAGAGGAACAGCCGCAACATGGAAGTGCAGGTCACCCAGGAGATGAGGAATGTCAGCATAGGTACGGCAGGGAGGGGGCTCGGGCACTGCCAGGGCTGGTGGCTGCCTCTCGCAGGGAGGGCACTGGGAGGATGGGGCTGGAGGGGGCTTGACGTGGAAGGGGCACAAGCTCCTTTTTGAGACATCAGTAATAGGAATAACGTCACAAATCCATGGGGTGGGGACAGGTGGTTGAGTTTAGTGCCCTGCAGTGACATCCATCCATGTCACGGAGCCTCTTTCATAAGCAGTCAAGTCCCACCTTAGGCTGGACTTTTGGGAAGCTGTTTCTGGACCTCATCAATGGGACAGTTAAAAGCACATACGTAGTTTTCTCTCTGGATTTATTCATAACTATTTTATATCCCGTTCCTCAAATGCCAAATGTATTAGATTAAATAATTATTTTCCTTTCTGTGTGTTTATCCCACACCTTGATGTATTTAGAAATAGCAATTGTACCCAGCTGATTTTCTCAGATAAATGAGCTGATTTCTTTTGGTCTCTTTCTCAGATAAGAACACCCCCAAATCTTTGGAAGTTACAGTTGTTTTCTCTCCATTTCCCAGAGTCCTTTAGTAATTTGAGTTAATGATTTCTTGTCAGGAAAACCATCACCTAAGCTTTAGCATCAGGATGTTAAATAAATAAATGATGTAATGACATGATAGAAGGCCCTTTCTGTGCTGTTTAGTGCAGCTGTGCCCATGCAGTGTCTGAGCAGATCTCACCCCTGACTGTGCCAGACTCACAGTGGCCATCAGAAATGAGAAGTGATCTGTTTTACAGGTCATGAACTTAACCTACAAAAGGACTGTAAGACTAGCTGAAGGTCACTAGAAAGGTCTGCAGAAGCACAGGGAGCAGAGGTCTTCAAATTTGGCATCTGAACCAGCTGATCACCTTTTTTTCCCAAGTTATTATTTGGAAAGCAGGAGTTACAACTGAGTTATTACTGAAGCAGAAATTCCTCTGCTAACGCTCACAAGCTGGTTCCTAACAAATTAAGACTATAAACCAACACATAAAATCTTTTGCCCTGCCTGAGTGCCAGCCTGTGTTTTCCTGAGGGGTCCCAGGGTCACAAATGTCCATCCTCCAGAAGGCAGGGGAGTTGTCTGTAGAAGCACATGGGTTCTGCACAGCCAGCTGTGATCCAGCTGTGACCCTGGCCAAGGCAAGGCCATGGAATACCTGTGTCAGAGAGCCTGAGCAGGGATGCCAGTGATCTGAATGCCCTGTAAACACTCATTTTTATAGTTGCTGCCTTACAAGCTCATTCAGTATCAACAGCCTTCTTGGGTCCAAGTCATCTCTCTTCTGTGTGTGTGCAGTTGTGAGGTGACTGTGCCTGTGGAAGTTTTTCCTTGAGGGAAGTATGATATTGTGGAATCTGCTCAAGGCAGACAGTTGTGTCTTCCTACGTGCCCTGCATATTCAACCTTTCAGCTATTTCTCACTCCTAATGCAAAATCAGCTCTCCATGCTGAGAAGAAACTCACATACTTGAATTTTAATTATGTATTTTATGCATCTGTAATTAAAATGTCTGTCAGTGATGCACGTGCCTCAGAGCTGAGCTAGCACAGAGGGTACTCAGAGGTATTTACAGGAAAGCTTCCCAGCTTGATAAAATAAAGCTGAGAAAGGCAGTGGGAGACCCACTGGATGAGGAATCCTTGCTTTGGCAACAGATCCACATCATGCTTTTGTCTTCCAGTGTGGATTTGTTGCCAGCTGGTGCACAATGCCAGCCTGAAAGCACCAAATCAACACTCCAGTTGCCATGGGCTTTGTATATTTGGCTGCTGGGACTGTTTGGAAAGGTCAAAAATTTCACATCTCGTGTCATTGAGGGACTGATGTAATTCAAAAATTAGGGCCTTAATCCTTCAGGAATTCCTTGTGTGAGCAGACACTGTGTTTGTGCTTCTTGTTTAGAATAGGTGCAAGTCTGAGCTTTTGAAGAGTTTGGCATCCAATAAATGGGACCTGACAAGAGGAAGAATTTCCTTTTTCTTAAATACTGGCTTTGGGCTGTAGATTACACAGAATCCAGAGCAGAGTTCATGTATTGATTTTGAAGTGAAATTTCACTGTAGTGGGTATCTAAACCACTGTAGGTTTGAGAATTTGTGTTGAAAAATGGTTTGTAGTAAAACTAAATAGTACCAGCTCCTAACAAGAGTCATCTCTGTGAAGCTGTACAGAAAATCACTGTGTTGCCTTTGATCTCAGCAAATGCTGCATGGGCATGGAAGGGTTTTTACTGGCAGGTAAAAAGGGGTTTTTGGAATTTATTTCCATGGATGAAGTATTTCTGCTGATCCCATTTTAATGAGTATTCAGGGCAATGAACTTGGTTATCCTCTGTTGTGGTGGGGGGAAGGGGATGCTTATGGTGTGCCCTGGAATTGTGAGGGCACCTTCATCCACTCTCTGTTCTGATTTCAAGGCTTTTTGAGCCATGAAGTTTCCAAACCTCGGTATTCAAAGGTGTGAAAGTCCCTTCCAGGAGCAGCATGCTGTGAAAGTGCTGATGCTACAGCTGATGTGTGCTGTCTCCCCAGGGATGGGCAGCAGTGATGAGTGGTCTGATGTCCAGGACATCATCGACTCGACTCCAGAGCTGGACATGTGTCAGGACCCCCGCCTGGAGCGCACGGGGAGCAGGTACTGGGTCCTCTGGGGGGTCACTGGGCCTCACAAAGAGTGAGGAACAGCTTCTCTGGCTCACTCTGAGCTCATGGGCCAGCTGTTTGACATGGTCCACGCCTTCTGCCCAGTGTCAGAGGTGCTCTGGGTTCCCCAGAAAGGCAGATGGCAGCTGGTGACCTGCAGCAGGGTCTGCCCAGCCCACCCAGGACTGGGCTGGTTTGCTTGGCTGGGTTGGGGGGGATGGAGAGGTGATGGAGCAACAGAAGGTTTAAGACAAGCAAAGAGGACCTGGGCTTCAGCTCTCAGGAAGAGAGAATAAGAGTTCAGTTCTGAATGCCATTTTAAAACCTCAAGCTTTTTCCAATTTTAATTTTTTCAAGTGAGGAGAGAGGCAGGGCTGCCCCACGAGGGAGGGGAAGCAGAGGATCCCAGTCCTGCAGGCTGTGGGCAGGGAGGGCAGAGCACTGGTCATGGGCTCTGTCAGCAGGGCATGAATTGGGTTCCAGTGCCACCCATGAGCAGCAGGAGGGGGGGTGAAGGCACAGACCTGACATCAAAGGGACCAGTGGGTGGGTGTGACTTCCAGGGGACCCATCAGTGCACTGATGACCCCACAGAGTTTTCAGAAGAATCCTCAGCCTTTTACTGAACTACTGTGCTGCTCTGGTCCCCATCCATCACCTGTTTTGTGCTAAATAGGAGCCTCCCTAAAGGCTCTGAATTTTGGCACCACGTTTCTGTATTAGTGTAGACTTGGTAGCCTGGGTACCTTCATTTGTTTTCACTAAGTCTTACCTTTTACCCTTGTCCAGTGGGTAATTTGTCATTACACCAGCAAAAATAACCCCCAAATTCTTATGGGTGTGCAGAAGATCAATAGTAGCCTGGCAGGGTGATGGCAAGAGCATTACATGGACCCAGTCTGGACTGGGTTTGCTTGCCCTGTTGAGCAGTCACATTGAGAAGGGTGTGAGCAGCAAGAACACCTCCATTTCTCAGCTGGGAAGGCACACACTGTTAAGCTCCCCTGGGGATATATAGGATGCACAGATGATTTTTAGGGTCAGGAGAAATCTAGGTGGCTGAAACAGCTCTGTGTGGGGAAGACAAAAGTGACTGATGAGATCAGGCTGAAAATTGATGAGACCCAAGGGAGAGAAGAAAGCAGAGAGGTTTGGTGCACTGGAGCTCTCGAGGCAGGAATCTCAGCTCCAGCTGGGGACACTGAAAGGTACAGGAGGCTGGAGCTGCTGGCAGTGTGTGTGCTGCTCTGCAAGCAGAGTGCCCTTGTGGTACACAGAGCTGTGAAAGCACAGTGCTCAAGAGGAGGATTCAAGCTGAATTAGATCTCCAGGTCAGACTCTGAGTGCTGGTTGCTCTTGTCGCTTGTGCTGGCCATCACACTGTGTCAGCTGATTAATTGCAGTGCCATCGTGGCACCATTTGTACCTCCTCACAGCTCTCAGATGTCTGGGTAGCTGGAATCTTTCTGTAATTGAAAAATGCCCTTTTTTTCCCTCTCCCTTTGCACTGTTCTGTAATGGCAATATCAGAGGGAGCTGCCACACTGCACTTGTAAGGCCTGAGATGACTGATGTAATGATGAAGCCATACAACTTGAGATCATCTCCACTGGTGCTGACCTTTCTGATAGACTGCTGGAAAAATTGCACTGCCTCTCCTCATGCTGGCTGGTGCCCCTCACACAAGGCAGGCCAAGTGTCCACACCCACTTTAAGGCCATGTTTTAGAGCAGCCACAAGCCCAGAGGTTGCCTCACCCTCCCCTCCTACAACAGCTGGCTGCTGTTTGAGCCATGAGGCTGTCAAGAAGTGCAGCAACATTCCTGGTGGTACCAAAGACACTGAGAGGTGGAAATGTGCTCTCATCTGATAAGATTAGGAAATATTAACTTGATTTACCTTTAATGAAATATGTCTGGTGACATGTGAAGAAGCATCTCAGCACATAGTGTCATCCAAAGGGAAAACTGACCCTTCAGGCTGATTGCACTTCCTGGATGGCCAAGGAGAAAGGCCATTGCTGTTTTCAGCACTGAAATCTTTATCTGCTCTCACTGCTGGCTGAGATTTCTGTCTGGATTGATGAGAGCATGGAAATCCTTGCAGAGTCTGACAGATAGAGCTGAAAGCTGCAAATTGAAATATTCCTAATATCAACTAGTCCTTAAGGAGTGTGATTTCAAAGGAAATGATCAGGGTAAGCTTTGAGGCTGTGCATGATATAGGGGATTGTCCTCAGCACAACGACCTGGAGCTGCTGGAGTCATTCCAGAGGAGACCAGGGAAATGCTCCAAGGGCTGGAGCCCCTCTGCTCTGGAGCCAGGCTGGGAGAGCTGGGGGGGTTCATCTGGAGAAGAGAAGGCTCCAGGGAGACCTCAGAGCCCCTTCCAGTGCCTAAAGGGGCTCCAGGAGAGCTGGAGAGGGAC
>JAWWEW010000033.1:0-56671 GCA_035583185.1 Anabacerthia variegaticeps | reverse complement strand
CCCTGACATGCAGTTTTGTTTTGCGCAGCGAGGCTGTGCGTTGCTGCATAAAAAGTACCGAGGCACATTTCGGGGTGAGGGGGCGAAGGGGCCGGGCGGGGTGGGGGGCTCGGCCCGGGGTGTGAGGGGGCCCGGAGGGGTGGGGGCCTCGGCCCGGGGCCACGGGTCCGGGAGGGCTGGGCTGTGAGAGCTCCCCTGGCACCGTCTCCCGGCGGGGGCGCCGCATGAAGGAAGCCGTGTGAGACGGAGGGGTGAGGGGAGCGGGACGGAGGGGCGAGCGCTGCAGGGCTCGGTGGCAGCACGGGCTCCCCTCCCTCGGGAGGCGAGAAGGGGTGTTTGGGGAGAGCCATCCCACCGTTCCTTGGCCGTGCTTTGATGAAGCAGCACAACAATCCTGGAAAAGAGCGTTTCTTTGTAGGTTGGGGTGTCCCCGTGGAAGCCCCCAGGAGCCATTTTCCCTTTTCGGTACCCTCAGACAGGCAGCTCTGTGATTTTTGCTTTCCTGGCCGGCAGAACTGAGGGCGTTCCAGCGCTCCCTGTAAGCGCCCATTGAGAGCACAGGCTCTGCTGTGCCGGATGGGCCAGGCCGTCCTGCCAGGGCTCAAAGAAGTAGTTAATTCCCAACACGCAAGTGCATGCATTTGTATTTATATCCCAGATAAAATGAAGCGCGTGCTCCAGGCTGTGACAACTGCAGCTTCTCATCTGAAAAATTGACAGTGCTGGGAAGTTGTCTAATTTATATAGCAAAGTAAGTAAAGATTGGTTACCTTTAGGAAATTTCTCTTTTTCAGATGAGAATTTGGGGAGTACACTGCTGTCAGTGTTGGAATGCAGATTATCCTGCTTTGGTTTTGCACATGACAGCCCAGGCAGGTGCTGCCCCTCGAGCTGTCACAGGGAACTTTAACAATCAGACTGCAGCAGCAGAAAGGGTTTGCTGGGTGTCTAGTTTGGTACAAGAGTGGGAGCATCAGCTGTGAGACAGGGTCACAGCTCTTGGCAGTGTTCCTGCCTCCTGGGGCTGCTGAGCCCTCTGTGCAGCATTGCCATCCTGGGGGGCTGCCGTGCCCCTTGCAGAGCTGGGGGGCCCTACAGATTCTTTGCCAGTCTCTTGCAAGACAATAACTGAAGGTTTTCTGAGGCTGCAGCCCGAGTCGGTGACAAGGGTGAGATAAGGATAAAGCTGCCGTGCTGAGGGCTGAGAATAATATCTCTTCCTCCTCGGTATTTCTAGTATTGTCTAGCTTTCATAATGGAAACATTTGCAAATGTGGGAAGGAAACTTTTCTACCATTTTTTTTGGTTCTTCATATCTTTAGCACATGTTCCTGCAGTGGTGAGCACCTGAAGAAGGTGGTAGTGGAACACCTGTTGAGGGGATCCTGCCATTAAAGCTTTCCTGCAAGAACACAGAACCTCAGCTCTCTGAGCTGGGAGTCGGTGGCTGCTCTGGACAGGTGGATAGAAGTTCCCAACCTGAACTTTGGTCTGCTTGCCTGCATCAGTGCTTTTTTTCAGCTCCTTGGGAAGGGATCTCCACTCTTAGAGTGCTACAGTTCCTCTTGCTCTTGTATCTTGCAGGCAGCAGCTCTGCTGCTGCTGTTCTTTCAGTTCAGGCAGTCCGGGGAGGTCAGGCTGTTCAGAGCTCTGCATTAGTGCAGGTGTCAGCTTTGTGTCATGCCTTGCACAGAGGGTTTTGACTGCAGGTTCTAATTCTCTTAGTATGTAAAGTATGACATAATGTAAAAAGGCAGATACTGGAATAGTTGTTTTTTATTCTGGTTCTAGTACCTAATACTTTCTCTTTTCTCTAGGGGGAAGCTGGGGCGTTATCCTCCATGGCCAGGAAAGGTGAGGTTTGTTTGTTTTTATTGTTGCTTTCTTAGTTTTTGGTGGTTTGTGTTTTTTTTTGTTTGTTTTTACATTTTCCTTCTGTAAGGGAAAGCTTTGCCTGAAAGCATTTCTGTTGTTGATTAGTGCTGGTTTTCTTGTTTGTTTTTTAATCAGGTACCCCAAAAATCTAAACTGTGAACCAGGCTTTATTTGATGTAGAAGTTCAGCCTGTCACTAACAGCTGGTAGTTCAGATGGAATGAAAAGCAACAGGGAGCCAGCTCTGGAGCTAATTGTGTTTCCCAGATTTAGTTATTTAATCCCTATCACTTTCTGCAAGACAGGTTTTCTTTCCTTCAGAATAAGTTGGTTAACTGTACTGTGTTAAATAATAGAAATAAGGAGTCTGTCTTCTCAAGATACTGTTTTAGAGCTACGGTTTTTGAGTATTCTGGGGGTAGTGAGTAGTTAAACTTTCTCTCTTGGTTAAGCTGGCTTTTTTTCTGATTCAAGATTAAAAATAATTGAATTTCATGTGCCATTCCAGTTATTTCTACTTCTCTGAAAGAACTTTATTTTTGGTGTAGGTGTGAGGCCTAAGCATGCTGAGGTAACAGCATGAGTCAAGGAAAAGGGTTGTCAGTGTGGCTGACAATCATAAAAGTTTGGTTATTGGATCAGGTTAATGCCAGGCTGCTCTACAGGTGTCACCTGTGTAACTGAATGACAGCTTTTCCCCTTACTAATATTTTAAACTTGATAAACAATGTATTCTGGGAGTAAAGACAAAGTTTAAAATGAAATTTTACAAGTTACCTAAGTGGAACCTAAAAGGTGCCTGGCTTATCTCCTGGGGCTAGGGAGAAGGAAACCTCACTCAGAATGCAGTGATGGATCAGTGCAGTTTGGGTGCTTTTTTACTCTGCTGCAGCATGCCCATATCCCAGGAAATACTTGGGTTACATATTTACTTGAAAAACTTACAGCAGATTCCAGTTCTTTTCCTAGTCAGCTTAAAAAAAAAATTCTGCAATAGCTGTGATACAGGACAGTGAAATCAGAGAGTATAAAGTTATCGTTATGTGCTTTTTAACTTTCACTTCTAATCACCTTCAGATTGTTAATCCACCTAAAGATCTGAAGAAGCCTCGTGGAAAAAAGTGCTTCTTTGTGAAGTTTTTTGGAACAGAAGATCAGTATGTACCTGCTTGTTTTCATCTGGGGGAAAAAACTGTACCATATAATGTGGATCTTTTGTGGAAGAAGTGTTTATTAACACAGTGCAACGTAGCTTCTTAAAGGATTATCTCTGAAGCACACAGAAAAACCCATTCAACTCTTACTGCATGCTACAGCTGCTGCTGGGGGTGTACAAAGAGTGAAAACCCTGACATGGGTTAGGATTTGAGTTGCTGCTGGGAGGGAAAGGCCTTGGTAACCTGCCATTTTTAGGGGAGTAGGTGTGATGTGGCTGGGTTAGATTTTAGTGTGTAAGCGTGTATGAGAAAGGTACAGCTCAGAGTATGCCTTTGTTTTTCTGCCAGAGGAATAAAATTAACTGTATAATTGCCATTTGTGAAAGAATCTACTGTCCTACCTGGTGACTGAAAACATTCTCACTGTGCTTTGAGAAGTGTTTACATTACAGGAAAGCCAAAACTTGTAGACTTCCTTTTTTGCAAGGCAGCGTTTATTGACTTCAAATGTGTACAAAATCAGAGCTGTCTTACATAACTGCAAACTAGGGAGAAAAGAACAACAAAAAAAGCCTGAGAACTTGGGTATTTTGTGAAGCTGAAAATGATTTTGCTAATTTTTCAGTTTTCCTCTTTATTTTCTGCTAAATCGCATTAAGTCATGCAATAAGGAAGGAAATTGCAAATGTCTGTGGAGGAGTAGAGAACCCTTTACCTTTTGGAAAAAAGGTAACAAAAACTGAGAGCATTTAATGAATTTTTCTTCAGGAAATTATTTTTGACTGCTAAATTATTTTTGTTTAACGCTTAAAAATATTTTTGGTGGTGTTAATAAACATGGTTATTTGAACTAATAAGTTCTGAAAGTTGAGGACTGTTTCTGTCCTGATTGTTCTTGATTCTTGTATTTCACATTATTGAATCAAATACAGATTTTTTTTTTTTCTTGTATTAAGACAAGTTTGGGAAAAGTGGTCAAATGTCTGGGGTACTGTAGCTGAGATTAACAACATGATTGCAAATGAAGAGTTGAGAGCTGCAAAATAATCAGGATTTATTACAGGATTCTAGAGCTCTGGCTGGGGCAAATCCAGTCATCTGGCACAGCAAGGTAGTGTGGTTGTTGTAGTGTTGACCTCTCCCCTCATCTCCAGCTTGTGGAATGTAATCATTTCCTGCTAGATAATCATGAATTAGAAATTTGCTTGCTTTGTCTGGCATACCCTGCCTGAAAATTAAATAGAAATAAACACCATCCCCTCTCTTTTAAAATAATATTGATAAGCAGAAGAGAGAGAAGCTTTTGTGCCTTTTCTGTCCTGACTTGGAACTTCAGAAGGCTGTGCTGGTTAGAACTGTACTGTTCTAACCTGTGTGCTGCTTGAGCAAATCCTTATGTTTGAACATAATCAATGAAACAAATCAGGAAAAATCTAAATGATTTCACTTAAAACCTAAGCACGAAGAGAAAATCCCTTTACTTACTTCATACAAGTAAACTAACAGGTTTTGCAAACAGTTTTTTTAGGTGTATATAAGCAGTAATTGTAAATATGTAACTGGGAGAATGTGGGTGCAAACTGTTCCCTCCCAGCTCCTGTGGCTCTGGATTGCCATACTAGGGAGGAAGCTTTTAGAATTAAAATGGGGGTGCATGTCTGAGCAGAGCAGAGGGGTGAATAAAAGCATACTGATGGGTTTGGCAGTGGTGGTGGGGTAGTGCATAGGTCTGGGTTATTTGTGAAATTCTGGCTAGCTTAGGATACAGCACAGGGGAAATGCATTTTCCTTTTCCTGCAAATACTCAGATGTACTGGCCCAGTGCAGTGAATCAGTGACTTGAGGGAATAGATAAACTGGAAGGCTGGGAGTAGTTTTGGCCCAAGACACAGAAGTGAGAGCATGAGTGCGTTCAGACTGTGCTCTAAATATTGGCTATTGATGAATTTTCTTCTGAGCTCTGCGTTCCATATGTTTGTTGTGGTGGTGCTGGTTGCTTCTTTCACTTTCAAAGTAATAGGTTTTCTGGAAGATAAGAATTCCCTACCCATGGAAGCACATTTTCCTTGTGATTAAGCTGAAGTGAGTATACAGCTCTTTTACCACAGTGAAAGCCACCTCAAAATTCATAGTAGTGATGTAATATCCATGACCTGCTCTAAGTGATTGCCTTAATTGTGCTGCACACACTCTCTTTATTACCTTGTTCTCCAAACTGTAAGGAGATTTTTCTAGTCTGCCTAGGAGTTGTTTTTCTGAGTGTCTTTTCTTAGAGTAAGCCACATGAAAAGGATTCTTCATCTAAAATCAAGACAAGTTGATGTTTCCTGCCCATAGACCTGACAAGCATGTAACAACAACAATTTAAATTTAGTTTAGAAGTAGAACTTTGACTTCTTATCTATGTTTCTAACTGTGCTTTTCAGATAGTTCCCTTTTATTTCCCAAGTTACAGTCTTCTTGTAGAAAATCTTTGTAGATATTTCAGTGGTCAAGTAAGAACTTATTTTACATTGCTCTATGTGTGCATTTACTGCATTTAGCAGTTAGACTTGTGGGCCTGCCAGTCTATTAGTTCTTTCTTTATATGCTTCATCCAATTCAAAATATTTTACATTTCATGGCCTGCTTGGGAATTCATTATGACATTGTCAAAACTGTAAATATAATTCCTTTTAAGGCATCATTCTACTGTGATTCTGTAGGGAGAGTCCTGCAGCCATCAGAGATGTATGTACAAACAGAGCCATTCACCTCCCTTCCCACCCTCCTCCCTGTTTATATATTCCTTAACAGCCAAATGGACTTGCAAGTCATGTATATCAAAGTCAGCAGGAAGTGGAGACTCACAACCATTTTGAAGCAGCAGTGCAAAACTAAATGTGGTGGGGTCAAGGGGCACTTCCTGACTTGATATATTAAGGAAAAAATGGAGGAAGTTTGCAATCCAGGATAATGTAATGATCTGCAGCCTGTTTCCATCAAGCACAGTGGGTTTTAGCACAGCAATCCTTGCCTTCCCATCCTCCATATCTTGCTGGGGGACAAACACCTACCCTTTTCTTCTGACACTCTTCTCCCTGGTTTTCAAGGAGATGGAAATTTCAGGATGTAGTTGTTCTAAGAAGTTCTTTTAGGTCCTGACATCAGAAAACACTTGCTTAAAGCTGGACATGTGCCTTGGCAGCCCAAGGAGCCCGAGGATAGTCTGAGCTGATGGAGGGGGTGAGCTCGTGTTCCTGGTGTTTCTCAGTGAGGCAAATGATCCCATGTGGAGCTCTGTGTTGCTCTAGCAGAGCCAGCTGGAATGTTGTTAGACATCTCTGCAAGCACAGCTCCATAGCTGAAAATCACTGTAGTCAAAACTCTTCCACCTCTTACTGAGGAGCTCTTTTATTGCACAGATTTGAAAAATAAAATAATTTCTTTCAGTATTGCCCTGCTTTTTGTTTTCTTCTGCTAAGTATCCCCTCTTTAATTTAGTGGGGTTTGTGGGTTTTTCCCCTAGAAGTTTACATATAAAATTCCAGAGTTCAGTTATTTATTTTGCTGATGAAGATCGGGACATTCCCTTTTAACAGAAGGAAACCCATCTTTGTTTCTCTTGCATCGTCACACACTGGCCTTGTAAATAACCAAGCAATTTTCTTTTGACTTTCAGAACCAGTTGTATTAGCATTTAGTGTGGGCATTTAAAGTGCTACAGTCTAAAGTGATGGGATTTTTCCCAGACTGTGGTAAGTAATAGAAATTTGGAGATACGGTGCCACTGTTTTCTGTCCCTAACTATAATGTTTGCAGAAAGTGACTATTGGTGGGTATTCCTCCATCTCATTTCTCCATTTTATCTTTAGGAGTTGATATCTTTCGACAGGAAGAGAGTGGCTGGAATGATGAGGTTTTTATTGTCTCCTTGCCTGGGCCTGTGTCAGGGATTTGAATCCAGTATCTCTGTATCACTGTGTCCATGCAGCTCCAGGCCACATTCATCCTTGCCTCTGCTTATTCTAAGTTTTGATTGTGTCAATGGTTATAGTGTGGATTTTGCATGTGTCAAGCTTTTGTAAGAGTGGTATTTTGGAGAGGATGAGCAACAGTGTGGAGACATGAACAGAGAAACCCATTGCTGGCAGGTATCTGTATGAGATCTTTTCACTTTCCATGTAGCCCATTCTGTACAGATACCAGGTGACTGTGCATGAAGCAATTTCATCTCAACTATGACATCTTCAGGAATGTCACTAATGTTTTTCTCAGCATTGATTCATTGCTGAGTCAGGAGAGAAACAGTAGTTCCTTTTATATGTAGTATCTTGAGGCCTCTTATCTAAATACTGGCCTTTGTTGGCCTTGAGGGTACTGAGATCTTGTGTATAAACAAGAATGATTTTGTTTGGTGGAAAGTTCTTTTGCTTTCAAGTGTTTGAAGCACTGCATGTAATTGCTTTATGGACATGTGGTGTGTAAAGGCATGTTCATCTCTCACAGGAGGTTATTCAGGTAGGTGATGGACAAAGAACAATCTGAAAAGGAAAAGACTGATTTATTGATTTATTTTTTAGTTGAGGCAACATTTAAGATTGTTTTTCACTTTCTAGTTTGTCTCTGAGATTTCTAGTTCTTTGTCCTGGTGGATCACAAGTGCCAAAATGCACCTTTGAAGACAGGAACCAGAAAGCTTTGTGCTTCAGGCTTTCTCCATATCAAAGGAAAAGGAAGGAGAAAGGAAGCCAGTGAACATGTGCAGTGAGGAGGGATAGGATGAACAGAAACTTAAGAGAATGCCTTGAGAGAAAGGAGATATTTTTATTTAGAAATTCCATCCTGCAACAACATTTAACATGCTTTTTTTGTAATGTACTCCAAAATTTTGTTTCCTTTATGTATGTAATGAAAGGCTTTTCATGAGCTGATGGTGTGTGAGGCCCAGGGGTGTTTGTCCCTGTGTGTCCCACAGGCAGGCTGTGCAGTGTGAGAGAATTTTAAGGTGAGTTTCACAGTCAGGTCTGGACAGCTGGGAGGGACTCCCTGAGTAGCTGCTGGATGCAGGCTCTAGTCTGAATGGAATGATTTGACTTGTTATATCACATCATATCCTTTCTTATGAAGGTGATGTAAACTCAGTGAAAGGATTCAGTTTTGCATGCAGGGGCACTGGGTTCTGTGAAAGGAGTGCTGGCAGTTTCCAGTCACTTCTAGCTGGAGGTCTCATCTCTGCAAATGAGACCCAAAAAGTCTACTTTGAGCAAGTTGATTCCTGACTACAAACAATGGCTAATACCACTGAGGAGCAAGGTCTTTATGAAGTTTTAAAGGGTTTGCTGGACTTTACTACTTCATAAAGAGAGGACAAGTGAGATCCTGCAAAGCATTATTGTTACTATTTATTGTTTTCACCTTCATGTTTGCCTTAATTGTATGACATGTGCTTACAGTGTCTGAAAAAGTAGCTATTCAATCACTTCACCTGCTTGCAGGAGCTTGACTGCACTGGAGAATATTTAAAACCTGTAATTATGGCTAGTCAATGTGACATACTGATGTCTGGGCTGCTGTGGGCTAAGAAATTGCTGTGGCCATCCAAGCTCAGTAAAAGGTTTATCAAACTTAGTTCTGTTTTCAGTACGATGGAAGTAGCTTTGTAACAGTGTGCCTGATAAGCCTGGGCTTGAATTCGGGGAGGGAGAAAGGTGGTTTAATCTCTGAAAGCCACAAGCAATTCAGGCGCCAAGGGAAGCAAAGACATTCCCCTAAGCCAAAGTGAAGGAGCAGTAGAAGAGCTTGCTTGCCTGAAGGAAAGTGGAATTGTCACCTTGTACTTGACAACTTAACCATTTAGTAATTGTCGAGAATTTGCACTTAGCATGAGTGGAAAGAGGTAAATCATTTGATTTTCCTCACAGGACTCCAGTCAGGGTAATACTCTGCTACTGTACCAGTCAGTTTATCTTAAAATACCAGCAGTGAAGAAAACAGTCCTTTTTCCTCAAAACCAAGAACATTGTTTTCATGCAGAATATCAGGGTACCTCAGAAATACGCTCAGCAATGAGCTGTGGCTTTTGCACCTACTTTATTTGTGGTCAGCCCTATTGTGAAATGCAGAATTTTGGGGTTTTTTTCCTGCAGTTTTTTTAGACACCTGTGTGCACAGTATATTTTAACTAGGGATTCATAGCAGAGAATTGCTATGTAGATTTTGCTTTCAACAACCTCTCGAGCAGATTGGTGTTATTGGCTATTGGAGGTGTGGCACTGTGGGTGTTCCTCCTGGTGAAACAAGAGCAGCCACTGGGCTGCCATTGTGCTATACATGCCCTGTGATCACATCCAAAAGCTGTCTTGCCAGTAGAGAGTATGAGTAATGTTTAGAGTGGGGTACTGCTAGAATGAGAGGAGGTAAAACTTAAGAAGAAACAAAATGCCAGAAGAATGTTGTCAGTGAATGCAGAAATGGTAACCCTTCAGGTTGTAGATAGCAATTGAGCTTGGGCTGCTGTCATCAGAGGATCTGGGGAAAGAAAGTGTATCTGTGTGTTTCTAAAAATGGGATGATTGTGAAAGCTGCTGTTTGGAGAATATAACTGACTTCTTCTTTTGTTTCAAGTGCTTGGATCAAAGTGGAGCAGCTGAAGCCTTATCACCCTCACAAAGAGGAAATGATCAAGATTAACAAGGGTAAGCGCTTCCAGCAAGCTGTGGATGCTGTAGAGGAGTTTCTTAGAAAAACCAAAGGCAAGGACCAGGTGAGTGGGTTCTTTTTCCCTGTACACATCAAAATAGGTGTTGGCATGAACAATGATTAGGTGCATTTTTATGTGAAAGGAGTTTGTTGCCTCTGGCAGGTTGAGGTGGGGTTTAATTTTTCTTCCTTTGTTTTTTGGGGTTTGTTTCTTATCCTTCTTCCCCAATTAATCTTGTTTGGTGGGGAAAAATGTGTTGTCAAACCGATGGAGAAACCGAAGAGGCTAATTGATTTGCTTGTGAGGATTTGATAAATCAGTCTTAAGTCTTGGAATAAAATTTGGTATCTACTAATCTTGTCTTTACTGTGTTGGAAGTGCACACACTCCCAGCAAGTCTTCAGGTGGCCTGTTCTGTTACGTGCTTGCTTAAACTGGTGTGTTTTTGCAGGAGAACTAACCAGGAACTTCACTCACCGATTCCAAAGGGCTAAGAGATACCTAGTTTTCAAGTTACTGTGCTGTTGTTTTGCTTGATAGTAATCAGCACAGGGTCCTTCGCATCCTTGGTTTTGCATGAAAATCATTCCATCTCTTCTCTTCTTTCCTTACCATCTTCTATTCTGTAATCTCTCAGGCGTCTTCCCATAACTCCACTGAAGAGAAGAATCGGCGTAATTCCAGTGAAGAAAGAGGCAAGCCATCCACTGGGGAAGAGAAGCGCAAAGCCAGTTTGTCTGAAGGAAAGGTGAAGAAGGGCACAGGGGAAGGAAAAAAGAGGGTCTCTTCTGTCTCATCAGAGAGAGGATCAAAGTCACCCTTGAAAAGAGCCCAGGATCAGAGCCCCCGAAAGCGGGGGCGTCCGCCCAAGGATGAGAAGGTTTGTGTTGTGCATGTCCGCCAGTGCCCGTGGACTTGGCAGCTGGACTCGAGGGCTGACTGGCAGCTTGACTAACAGGCCAGCAGGAAGAGTCAGTTCAGTATCCCTTTTTTTTTTAAGTTGTTCCATGTTGCTCCTTCTAGACCATTTGGCTGCCTGATACCTTTGGCAAGCATATTGTTGATTCTTCCTGTGATTTTTACCCATTAGTTACTGTGAGTGGCTCTGTTCGTATCTTTGAGAGGGCTCTGAAAGCTGTATCATGAGACTGCACCTTTCATCTTGCCATCCCTCAAGTTCAGTTTGTGTGGGAAGGATTAGTGAAGAGATATGGGTCTTCATCTGATTCCTGACTTCTCCCATCTCATCTGCTTCCTATGATCAGGTGATTAGTCACTCAGTTTCACCCTCAGTATTTACAGAGGGTGAGGTATCCTTAAGGGCTAGGGCTTAAAGAAGAAACTTGTAGCCTGGGGAATCCACCAGGAGAATTAATTGTGTTCATTTCAGCCTCTGTGCTGTAGGATATATTCTCATCCTCCATTATAAAGGTCTGACCTTGGAGCATTATTACTTATCACTATTGCTTCCCTCATATTTTTGAATGTTTTAGCAGCAGTGATATCAACCAATACTTTGTCTACCCTCATCTGGAGTTCCAGCATTTTTTTTGTGGAACTCACTGTGTGGTCTAGAACTTCCTTTTCCAAATGGATATTTATTTTGGTGGATCATTACAAGGCACGTGCTCCGTTGGAGACAACACTTGAAGATGACTGGGAGACTTCAACTGATACACCATTGGAGCAGCCTGCTTGCTCACCTGTGCTTTCCAAGGGATCACACTGTGCTTCACAGTCCTTGCTTTCAGTGCACATCAGGATGCAAGTCCAGATGGTGGTCCTGGCTCTTCAGAATTGTCAATGAATTGGCCCTTGCTGGTTGAACAGCAAACTCTTTCTTGATGTGACAAAATGAAGCTCATCATCTCAGATATTAGCTGGGAAGAAATCGTAGAATAGAGTCATAGGGATATCCTGATTTGGAAGGGGCACACAAGGATCTTCGAGTCCAACTCCTAAGGAGTTGAAGAAAATACTGGCTCTTTTTTTGGAGCCAGCATCGGTGAAATGAGGCTGCACAACAGAGTTCATTGGTTTCTCCTTTTGAGGGAGTTGGAGGAAGGGAGGAATGGATGCATATCTGTGAATTCTAACTAATAATTACTGAACTTGTGACCTGACTGATGCAGGAAAATGCTTCACTGGCAACATAACTTTTACTTTTCTAAGTGTCTTGCTGTAAGCATGTTGTGTCTCCACATACTTCTGTTACAATAAGCTACAGGGCTTTCTTTTCACTTGCAAAATGCTTCCGTGTCTTTGAGCTAGATTCATTCCAAAATTGATCAGAACTACTGGCTGGGAGAATTCTGATTGTGCTGACACATTGCATGCTTAGGTTTTACTGTGCTAGCTACCTCAGGGCATTGGAGTGCTTTGAGTGAGTTGTGGCAGTAGACATTGTTTTACTGGCACGTGAAAAGTGGAGTGGTTTTAAACTTACCACAGAGAGGTGGGCAGCTGTGTGATAAGTGCCTGGCCACAGACTGGGAAAATAAGCAGGGTAAAGTAGGAGAGTGAGCCTTATAGCTTCTGGGAAGTGATAATTAAAGAAATTGCCATGAAAATATAATAGTGCTGCATTAATACTGCTTTTCAGCCTAGGAAATAGTTTAAAAATCTTGTTGTCTTGCCTGGTTCTCATAAATTCCCCATGTTCTTAGCCTTAGGGTAGAAAACCTTTATGTTGTCCTGAATTCAGTGCTGGGATTTGGAGTATTTTTGCCCCATCACAGTCCAAATTGTGGCTTTCCAAGCAATGAGGATGTATAAAATTCAAGAATCCAGTTGTTGCCAAGGTGTGCTCAATCTAGAAAGGCTCTGTAGCCATACATGATCATTCACATACTCTTATTTTTAATCTTACATGAATATTTCAAAGGACCAACAGAACTTCCTAGGCATCAGAGATGGTTTCATCCATGCTTTACCAATTGAAACAGCACTGTGCTGTCTCGGGAGAATTTTAGTATGCAGGACTCTTCCTAGACACTGTAAGTTTGTAGACTGATGTCTACATTGTCCCTTCTAACACTTGGACAATTGCATTGATCTAGATCACCTCCAGGAGTCTTGCTCTGATCTTTTATTACAAACAGTGCTCTTCTCTTGTGCTTCTGTATGGACACTGAGGTATGTTGTGCATTTTCAGGAGGGAAAATAATGTGGTTCCATTTCTGAAACCTCAGTTCAGGAAGACAGCACATACTGTGCAGAAGTCCTGCACATTCTCTTCATGTTGCATAAAAACCTATTTTAACCTGTATGTCCTGGGGAAATAAAAGATAAAATTTAATCTACTCAACAGTAAAGGCCTCAGTGTAAGTGCTATCATGGCACTCCAGACCAGGGCCTGTTGAGTGGATGGGGCAGCAGTTTGTCTCTCAGATTCTGCAAACTTGAGCAGATGTGGCTGTTGGCCTCATGCTTTGAAGGTTCTCCTGGTAACAGGTAGGCTATTCTTTTGTGACGGGAGGATTAGAAGAGTTCACACTTCTGCTTGTAATGATGTTCTTCACCCATTTGTTCAGCTTTTTGCATCCACCAGAGGAAAATACTGGATCAAGTGTGTTTATTTGCTTCTCTGCTCATTGCATGAGTGCACCAGTGCAATGATTCCTCTTAGGTATGAAGAATGGACCCTCCAGAAGCCATAACTGGTTGAATTTCTTCGTTGGCAGTTCATGTTTTCCTCACCTCACCTGTGTTGACAATACACTCTGTGTTTAGATATGGACACATGGAAAGGCCTGGGAAATGGAAGGCGTTGGTAGTGCTTCAGAACTCTGTATGTGTGCTCGTACAGTCAACGTGCTGTGGCCAGCCCCTGAACCAGGCTATAATCCCTTTCTGATCCTCCTTCTGTCTCCTCAGGACCTCACAATTCCAGAATCAAGTACAGTGAAGAGAGTGATGACTGGAACAGTAGCTGGATTTAAATGGCCACCGAGCGTCAGCGAGGTGAGAAGCTTTACAACACAGGCAGTCTGGGAACTGAGCTTGTGGCAGCAAACCTAGAGCCTTTGTGTGGCTGTAGAACAGCAAGATCTTATCTTCCTCATGTCAGAACATTCTGCAGCCTAACAAAGCTGGACAATGTCCCAGGCAGTTCAGAAGTATCCTGAGTTTCACACTTTACTTGCTGTACTCATTTTAGCACTTCATGTTTCAAAACTATTTCTGGGACTGAATTCCCAAAACTGGGAGTGATGTGGATAGACTGCCCCTGACTTGGTACTGTCATATGGGGTGGGTTCATGTGATTTCCTTCATAAGCAGCTTTTGGAAAGCTTTCAATTTTGTGCATAAAAAAGTGATCAACAAAGCACAGTAAGAGCAGCGTGACCCCAGGCTAGTGTGTACAACGCTCACTGGAGAGGTGAACTACCTGGGCCTGCAGTCCCTGTTGCTGTTGTGGGGTTTGCCTGGCACATGGCAGTGCTCTGTGTAGTCTCCAGGAAGTTCCCAGAATGCTCTTCTAAGGAGTTCCTTGAAAGCTGGAAAGTAAATGTTTACATTCCCCTGGGAGTGGAAGAATAGGGATATGAATTTTCTTCCTTCCTTGTTAATCTTGCCTGTATACTTCTCTGGTTTTCCTACAGATGGCCAAAAATGAGGAATTTTGTTTGAATGGCTTGGGTTTTGAGAACAAAACACAATGTAAACCACTTAATTGAAACAGGCTGCTTGAGACAGCTGATACATTTTATATTTTCCACCTTAAGCTATTGTTCTCATGCAGCTTGGGAGAGCCAGAGGATTGTGCTGTGGTTGCTCAGTGACTTTCTGGGAATGTTTCTGAGGCTGTCCTTGCTCTCTTTGTAGCCTGCGAAGGACAGCGATCCACACTTTCATCACTTCCTGCTGAGCCAGACGGAGAAGGTGAGGTTTTGGCAGACAGGATCATGCTCCTGGTCTGTCTAGCTTGGCATCCTGCCCTCTGCTGGGACTGAGTACAAGGAGTATGCATGAAGAGCTCCAGAATTCTGTTTTTTGGGGGCTAGTGGCAATTAAATTGCAATCTTGTAGTTCAATTACCTTCCAGCCTTGAGGTTTAGAGTGATTTAGCATTGAGTACAGTGAATAGTTATAAGTAATTAAAGATTATCTAGCACCAGGTTTTGACAGCTCTGTTGTAATAAACTCTGTAGAAGAAGATTGATGGGCAGGAAAAGCTGTTTTGCTGTTTAAAAATCCTATTGATTGTTTTTGATGGTTGTTCTGTGCGTTTCTTCATCTGGATGGGCTTGACAATTCACTGAATGTTGCAGGAGAATTTCTAGAAGTGGAAAAGCTCCTTGTAAAATACAGCCAATTTATCTCCCGAGAGACAGAAGCCCTGCAGGATTTTATATTCAGCAGTGAACATCAGGAGGAAAAGGAAAGATCAAATTACATGTAAAAGGATTTATATTTCACTGAGAATCTGGGCAGAGCTAGAAGGATTAAGGGCTGCTAACAGTTTTAATCTAGACAAGCTCACAGCAAGCAGCATGAGGAGGAGCAGCCTTTGCCTTAGTATGTGTAGAAAGCCACGTGCCTTCTCATGGTAACCAGGAGGTTTTGCTTGCAGAGCTGCAGAGACAGTGAGCATAGATGTGAGGTCAGGTGCTCCATGGCAGGCTTCAGAGAGCTAAATGTGAGACTAGGAGTGCCCTGGGTTCTGAGGCCTGCACAACAGGCTGTTTTAGGAACTACAGAAGGGAGTTTGCAGTACCTCTTTTAGAAGAGAGGCTGAACTGCTGGGGCAGAGTGGGAAAGCACAACCTTAATATGTTGCAATAGGTTGTTGGTTTTTGTTTTTCCCCTTGAGGGAAGCCCCAGAGCTGTCTTGCTTTGCAGATGGTGGTGGGTGGGTGAGCTGCCTGTTTCTATGGAACAAGGATATGGTCTGTTTGCTCAGCAGAGCAAATCAGCACTGTCCTTCCCCTGAATGCTTTGTCTTCTCTCTACAGCCAGCTGTCTGCTACCAAGCCATCACAAAGAAGCTGAAGGTTTGTGAAGAGGTAAGGCAAATCTTGGTTTTGCTGGATTTTCCCTGTTGTCATGAGGCCTTGCAGTTCCTCCAGAGCTGTGCATTCTGGTTTTTTATTATTTTTTTTCCCCCTCTTTCCACCCCACCCCACTCCCCCAGGAGACAGGATCCACCTCCATCCAGGCAGCAGACAGCACAGCAGTCAATGGCAGCATCACGCCTACAGACAAAAAGTAAGATCTCCAACACACTTCAGCCATTTCCCTTCCTTTCTCTCCTTCACAGCTCACACATGCAGCCACTGCCCAGCTGGTCACTGTGAATGAATAAACCTAACATTCCCCTCCAACTACACATCTCCTCTGTCCTCGTGTGAAACTCTGAGCTGGGGGCTAATGGGGGGGGAAGCAGCTAAAAACAAGTGGGGCTGTACAGTACAAAATTCAGAATAAGTTCTGTCCTGGACACATCTGCAATTTAGGGCGTTTCTGCAGTTTTCCTCCTCACTGGGTCCCACTGCAGGACGTAAGCAGTGGTATTCCCCGATGTTACATGAGGCAGGAAGATAAAAGTAGTGCCTGGCGGTTGAGTGAGGTAGTTTAATCACTTCTTGAGCATGCAGAAGACCAGAGGAAGAGGGAGGTGTGTTCTCCTATCATGAGACCTTTGCTGTGCAGCACTTGAACTTTCTGGTTTCTTTTAAACACCCCCTTTCTCCTTCACAGAGTGAGAGAAGCCCAACTTGAGCTTCCTGTTTCACTCTGTAACTTCCGCTCTGTTCAAATTGAGTTCAGGCCACTCTTACTGTTTGCCGTTGGGGCCGGTCTCATGGGATGTCAGTTCTCACCTCTGCTCCAGGGGAACCAAAATAACAATGAAGCTGTTCAGGTAAAACAGTCTCTCAGCAAAGTGTGGCTCAGACGTGGGTTGGGAAAGGAGGAGTATCTCTGCTGCTCTGGAGACGTGAAAATAGGTGGACCTTGTTTGGGCTGTGTAAGGAGCCTCTAGTGACTTGCTCTGCCCTGTCTGAAATGGTTTGCTTGAAGAAAAGGCAGCATGGCTAGCTGGGAAAGGACAAGGTGGCTTGGGAAAGCCACAGTGCAGCTGCTGATTCTGCAGAGGTAACTGGGGGATTGCCAGGTAGATTTCATTGCGAAGTTACATCAAACATGTAGCTCCTAGAGCGGTGGGTTTTGTGGGAAGCTGCATGCAGCAATATCTGCAAAGGAATTCCTGCTGCAGGTGACTGTAGGGACGGAACTTGTTGGCATGTTGTCTGTTTCTTGAGTTGGAGGGAGCAAAACTCTTTGCAGCTTGGGGGTGGAGGAAGAGGGGAAGGCAGCTGCTGTCTGGGACTCATTGTGGCCTGTGCTGGCCTAACACTTCCTTTCTTCCTGTGTCTGAAATCACAGCTGTAGGGCAGGGACTAGATCTTTGGTCTGTGCATGATTCTTAGCCCAGTAGTCCTTGCTGGGCTTTATTACAGTAAATATTGTAATGTATCATTCAATTATATAAGCAAGTCTGTGACTTAGTTTTAAAAACAGAAGATAAATTAAAGAAGCATTTGCTGATCTCTAAATGTTCCCTTTAACATCAGTAAGGCAACAGCTGGCAACAGAAAGCATACAAACAGCAATTTTAATAAAGCAAACAAAACCCCACAAACAAAGCCCCCTAAACAAAAAAAAAAGAACCCAGATCACCCAAACTCTTAATATTTATGTGATCTCCTGAAGTAGGGTGAAGACTTTCTCCAGGAAATTGTTAGGGATGCTTGGTAAGCAAAATAAATCCCAGCTTGATTTTAGAGCTCAGGTCTGGCCATTCTAGCTGTGGCTACAGTGGAACATGTTTGTTTGGGGATATTTTTTTTTGCTGGTGATGCTCCAGAGTTTGCTCTTCATCATACTCAGCACCATGAGAGATGGACACCGTTTCTCATGCATTCATGTTTATCTCTACCCCTCAGGATAGGATTTCTGGGCCTTGGCCTGATGGGAAGTGGCATTGTCTCCAACTTGCTGAAGATGGGTCACACTGTCACTGTCTGGAACCGGACTGCTGAGAAGGTAGGCTTGTGCCTAAACCTTTCTTACACATGCAGTTACCCCCTGTAGCTCAGGGAGGCCTGGGATCCTCTGTCAGTGCTTCATGGAGAGGATGCCAGAGAAACACAGGGATGGATTTGCCACCTTGTTCTGTTCCTGTTTCCTAGGTGCTTGTTGGTGGGCACTTGTGACTAAGTGCACCTGTGGTCTGTTCTAGTGTGGTCACTTTCCTGTGACCAGTCCCACCCCATTGCCATTTTGGATGAGAGCAGAGAGTTGTTGGAAAAATTAAACCCTTGTGTATGAGTTGAGAATTGGGATGTAAGGTGCCTCTGGAAGTGTTTCTGATGTGAATATCCAATGTCATGCAGCTGGCCTAAAAGGCCAGGTATGGGGAGTTATCCCAGGAGAGGTGTGCTAAGATGTGCAGCTTTGTCTACAGCCATTGTGCTGGTGGTGGTGTGGTAACAAGGGTTGAAAACCTGCTGTGTCAGGAGACCACGATGAGGAGGGTTTTATGGGGGCATGCAAAGTGAAAATGGAGCTTAGATTGCACTTACGTTCCAGACAGTGTTACTCTTTGTAGTGGAGGAGGAAAAGTAGGTAACTGGGGGAGATGTGGTACTTGGATGATGCTGTGCAATATCAAAGCAGGAGGGGCTCTGTAGTTACTTTGTTAAAAGGGTTTAAAAGATTTATCTTTTTTTAGTAGCAAAACATGACTGGTATGAGGGGATAAGGTAAGAAGGAACTCAGATTTTGGAGCAGCAGCCCACTGAAACACATCAGTCTCAGCTGTGCATATTCCTGTTTAGTGTCTAAAAACACCTTTTTCTGTGTCCTTTTACAATTTTTTTTCCCCTAATCTCTCTTCCCAAACCCACAACATTCTTACCGTTTCACCTAAGTGTTTTGTTTATTTGTCTGTCTTCCAAAGTTTTCAGGAAAGCTGTGTGTGTGTGGACAAAGCAACAGGAGATGACCAAGCTACTGTGTAATTAACATGCCAACCTCTTTCAGCAAAATGCAAAGAACCCATACGGTCTGTACTTAATTTTTCTTACCTTTGGATTTGTGCCTTTTGCAGTGTGATTTGTTCATCCAGGAGGGTGCACGGCTGGGAAGAACCCCTGCTGAAGTTGTCTCCACCTGTGACATCACCTTTGCCTGTGTTTCAGATCCAAAAGCAGCAAAGGATGTAAGGATTAGCTCTTATTTTACCTCCGCTGGTTAGACTATGAGATACAGTCCCTGAATGCCCGTTCTGATTCTGGGTCATTGTAGCTGCTGAGTCGTGCAGCTGTGTAAAAATAAATGTCCAAACAAAAATCATACTTTTGAAAAACTAACCCTTGGAGGGCGGGTTCTGATCCCGCTCTGGCTCACGTGGGCTGCTGTGCTGCAGGGTTGGGGTTTCTCTGCAGACACCCTATTGCTTTACCGCTCTTCTCTTCTCCACAGCTGGTGCTTGGTCCGAGTGGAGTGTTGCAGGGGATTCGCCCGGGCAAGTGTTACGTGGATATGTCCACTGTGGATGCAGACACAGTCACAGAGCTGGCCCAGGTAACCACTGAGCTCAGCTTCTTAGCAGCTCTGAGTCAGGAGCAGTTCTGCAGTTGGTGTTGCTTCAGCTGGTTTATTACCTGTTGTCGGGAGATCTTTGGGCTTCTTTTGGGAGGCTCTGGAGTTCCAGGCAAATTAGACAAAGTAATGTGTCAAATCTTGACCAGCAAACAGAGTTGGATGAGATGTTCCCTGGTGACACCAGCAAAACCTGTAGATTTGGCAGGGCTGTTAGCTGGCACCAGTGCAAACAGACAAATTTTGATCCCTTAAGTATTTATAGCCAGATTGGTATTCCGTAGCAAACTGGATGGGAAACCCATGTCTGGATTAATAACTGTACTTAAATTGATAAAATGCATAATCTGCTTAGTTTAAATGTTATGGGAAGAAGAATGCCCTCGTGTTTCATTCTGTAGAAATATTATTATTATAGAGAGGATTTCTGTAGAAGTGTTTTGATTGCTTCTGCTGTGATCTGTGTTGCTGATGCAGTGGTGTATAACATCAATTTGGAGAATAAAATTCATACATATTAGTAAACCTCTGGCTGAAAAGATACGCCCAAGGCCTTTCCTCTCTGAGGAAAAGGAGGAAAATACCCTAACAGTCAATCTTCTGATATTCCCACACCACATGTTTACCTTCAGCACTGGTCCCTTGGCCAGTACAGGGTGCCATGGCTAAAGCATGTCAGTTCAGCTGCTTAAACCATGCACAGTAGTGATGGGTGCAGGGAGGTTTTGCTGGAGCATGAGGGCAACTTTTGGTCTTCAGTACCCTCTACAGGATCCAGTGCATCACGTGTTAGTGCTTTCCTCTCCTGCTTATACGTCGGAGCTATTTGTTCTGCTTTAAAATTCTCTCCTCAGGAGCAGGAGTGCCCTAAATGATGTTCCTGCTGCAGTCCATGCACAGCTAACCAGAGCTGCTCTTCTTCCAGGTGATAGTGTCCCGGGGTGGTCGCTTTCTGGAAGCACCAGTCTCAGGAAACCAGCAGCTCTCGAATGATGGGATGCTCGTGATCCTGGCAGCTGGTGACAGGGGTTTATATGAGGACTGCAGCAGCTGTTTCCAAGCCATGGGAAAGACCTCTTTTTTCCTAGGTAATTGAAACACAAAGGGCCTGACAGTGGTTTCTTAGTGCAAGGACTGGGAATTCCAGCAAGGAGTCCGAGGCATATATGTCATCTGTTTCTTGTCTCCTTGGGCAGCGTGGGAGATTGGCCTGTTCCTTTGGACCTTGGCCAGTTTCAGAGCCTGCAGGCTAAGGTTTCTTATTTGAATACTCTCTCATTTTAGAGATCTGTGATTCTTTTGGTTTAAAACACTTTGTTACGATTTCTCCATTCTTTTGAGTGCTTGAAAAATGAGAACATTTTCTGAAGTCCTTCAGGGGAAGGGAGAGCTGCTGATGCAGAGTCTGGTGGTGTTACTGCTGTGTGGGCTGGGGGAGCAGGGCTCTTCTTTCTCTTCTGGAGGAATCCCAATGGTGTGTCTCACTCCCAGGTGAAGTAGGCAATGCTGCCAAGATGATGCTGATTGTGAACATGGTCCAAGGCAGCTTCATGGCAACAATAGCAGAAGGACTGACTTTGGCTCAAGTGACTGGCCAGTCCCAGCAGACCCTTCTGGATATCCTCAATCAGGGACAACTTGCCAGCATCTTCCTGGACCAGAAGTGCCAAAGTAAAGTTCTCTTCCATTGTTTTATTACAGGGCATTTGTTACAAACTAGCAGCATTTCAGATAGTGGCAGAAGGGAGTAAATAAGTGTCTTGTCTTCATCATTTTGGGATTATGCTAATTTTAAGCATTCTGAAGATGAAGAGCTGAGATCCATTCCTTCCCCTTCATAGCCAGGGCTTCTGAGAATATGAAATAGGATTGCTTGGGGCTTGAGTTAGGATTTCTTTGGGGCAGGCTAACAAGTGAAATGGAGGGCAAGCTGCTTAGAAATCTGAAGTCACTTTGTCAATGGGCAGTAGTGACATATCTGCCGTGGCCAGATGAAGTCAGAGAGTAGAGAAACAGGAGAGCTAAAAGTAGTGATCAGCAAGGGAGAAGCAGATGGGTGTTGAACTGCAGCCCCTTGCAGCGTGGGCTTGGTTTACTTTTGTCATGCTTACTATTCACATGCATTCCTCTCAACAGATATCCTGCAAGGAAACTTTAAACCTGATTTCTACCTGAAATACATACAGAAGGATCTTAGATTAGCTATTGCACTGGGCGATTCCGTCAACCACCCAACTCCCATGGCAGCTGCTGCCAACGAGGTAAGAGTTGTCCAGTGTTTAGATGTGTGTTCCTCATTTATTCACCAGAGCAATTTGTCAACAAGAGACACAAATCTGAGAATTGCATCATCTGTAAGACAAGGAAATGGTGATTGAAATATATTTTGACTAGGATGACATTGGATTTGTTTTGATTGTAGAAGCCCTTAGAATGTAACATCAGGAAACACAGATGGCCTCAATGAGACCTGGCATATTCTGATCCACACTGCTCTGAATATTTGACATACTGTGCAGTTCTCTGATTGCAGTGGTCAGCAAAGGAATTTTGCTGCTGGGGAGAGGCTTCACACAAGAGCAGGCTCTGATTCTTCTCTGATTTCTCTTCTCTAGGTCTATAAACGAGCAAAAGCATTGGACCAATCCGACAACGACATGTCTGCAGTGTACAGGGCCTACATCCATTAGGCTGCACCCTTCTTACTGTTCATACGATGATTATTGATTAATATTATTATGATACTGGGTTTTAACTCTGGACCAGTCCATCTCTGTCTTTCCATTTCCTTTTATACACAGACTTTGAGACCTGCCACCGAGGCAGCTGCTGCAGTGAGCCTTCCCCTGTGGCAGGAGGGGGGGAGGAGGGGGCTCGGATTGTTGCAGTCTAATTAGAAAAGTCCATGCCATGCACTGACAGTCATGGGACGGAACAGCGGCGATTGTTCAGAAGCTCTGAGGCAACTCTGCCAGAAACCTGCTGCTTGGCTGCTTTTATTTTCCTCTTTGTTTGCTTGTCCAAGATGCTGTTTCTAACAACCCCTTTTCTCCTTTGCTGTGAAATAATGTGTGTGTTGGACTCTCTGCATCGAGGGGACAGATGACAAACATCCCATCTACCTGTGAATATCACTCAAGTCCTTGGTCCCAAGTAAGGTGAGGAGCTTCCTGTTAATTGGCACTGTTAGAGAACAAAGCACCTCCCATGGAGGAGAAGGGCAGTTCCAGAGGGCAATGGAGGTTGCATGCAACACTGTCTTGATTCTGTTCTTTTTAAACTTCCACCTCCCCAGCACCTTGATGGAGGAATTCCTGTACTGTTAAAGACAATACGTTGAATCCATGTCTTCCCCTGTACAGACAGCTATAGCTTAGGGAACACAAACTGTACTGAGAATGGGAGAATGCCAGTGTGAGTGAGCCTCCTAAAAGGCTAATCACAGCCCATTCAAAACAGATTGGTGAGCAAGTGTTTGCATAAAAAACTGCAAGAGAAGCACAGAGCCTAAAACTGGCCTAGAGATGTTACTTGCTCCTGGCCTTAGCTGATGTTCTGCTACTTCTTGCATTTTTTTTAACCCTTGTAGTTGACCATTACAAAGGTGTCTTGGATTATAGCAGTGTTATAAGCAGAGTGATGGCTCTGAAAGGGGCGAGAAGAATGATCCAAGAGATTGAGAATCCTGAGCTCCTTTCCACGGTCTCTGGCCTTTGCATGGTTGTTACATCTCTCAGCCTGTTTGCCCATCTGTAAAGGTGGGTGATGATTACCTACCTCATAGGGATACTTTTGTGTACTGACTAGTGATCTTTATACATGTCAGATTTTCCATACATGTTCTTAGTGTTACTGCTCTGAGTACAAACTAGCACAGCATGAGCCTTTTCCCTGAACCTGTGACTCTGCTTGTGGACAGGTACCAACTTCTAGAAAGACCAGTTACTAAAATGGGGGAGGCAAAGATCACTGCTGAGCTTTAGTTTAGAAATGGGTGACATGAACTGCACAGATGCCAAGGCTAGAGATCAGAGATGCTCTCAGTGTTGATAGCAGAGCAACCCAGAGTCCAAAGGATGCCTGTCTCTCAAAATGCACAGTGTGGGGGGTTTTTTGTTTGTGTGTTTGTTTGTTTTTTAAATTCTCAGCCTTTTAGGAGTGTTCCTGCATTTTAGATTTTAGAATTAGAAAAATGCCAGTGAGAAACTTTGGCCAAAATCACTTCTCAGTGGCAGAGTCTTCTTTCTTCCTTGGGCTGGGATTCTGAAAGGAAAGAAAACAGATTCAAATTAGGCCCAGTTCCTTTAAACCCCTGAGGTCTGCCTCTCCCACCTTTTTTTTTTTTTTTATTTTCTAGGAACTTAATGGTTGTGTAAGGAAGTTTCCCCTGGGTTAAAATTTCTTACCAATCCTGCTTTGTGCAACGTAGGCGAATGGTTCAGGGGCACCTTGTTAAGAAACAGAGTGTCAGATACTCATTTTGAGTCACAACATCCAATGCCTCACACTGTAAATGTTCCTTTGAGTATTTCACCTCCTGTGATCTCTGTTCTTTGTGGGCTAACGCTGTGTTCTGCATTACTTATGTCCTGTGGCGAACACCTGGCAACAGAGCTGTCAGACCTCACTGCCCCTTGGTCAGTGTGTGTGAGTGATGCTAGTTCCACATCCCTGTTCCTTTGGCAGTGCCCCTGCCATCCTGCATGTAGGTATCCATGGGAAGGGCACCCAGAGGGGCCCAGGATAACCAGCCATTGACCTGCTTTGCCACACTGCGCTTTCCCATCCAAACTCCACTGGGAGCATCTGAACTCCTTGGTTAAACATGCCACAGTAAAGCAATCACTCAAACGCATTATGCATTGGGGGCATCTGGGGGAAATCGTGGGTTTGGGGGTAGGAGGTGAGACTACAGGGCTTAAAATGGAAAATTCCCCGGGGGGAAGAGGAAGGTACTGTCTCAGGTGCAATTGAGAGTGAACTGTGCCCAGCCAGTTCAGCACTGTCCCCTGCCTGTCCCTGCCCTTTTGGGCCTGAGTGAAGGTGATTGGGTCTGAGCAAAAGTAATGGAAGCTCTCCCTCTCCGTTCCTTTGTGGTGCCTCTGGATACAGTGAGAATGCTGAAGGAGCACTCAAGTCCCATGACAAGTGTTTCATAGTGAATTTCAGAGAACCAGTCCCTAGGCAGCTCACTCTAGTGCAGGGTTTGTTTTCCAGAAATACTGTAGTTCCCAGAACAGAGATGGTTATTTTGGTGGGAGTGGCAGGTACGGACTGATTCAACACTGTAATTTATCCTGGGAAAGTCTGACTGCAGCTTTGGGCCAGTGTGCTGTGGGGGTGGCTGCAGAGTGGCTGCCTGGCAGCTGTGCAGCCCCAGGGGTGCCGGGCAGGAGCAGGAGACCCAGAGCTCTGGTGTGGCTGTGCAGTGAGCAGGAGGGATGGAAATGGGCAAAACCGGACTGTTCCAGATGCTGGTGAGATTGCTGTCAGTCTCAGTGGGATTCTTGTATTTATGTCTGTAGCCTCTGAACATGGATCTCAATCTGTTTCCTAGGCCTGAGATTTGGGGGAGGGGCGTGGGGGAAGCAGTGGATTGAGAGATGCTCTAATAAAACTGGCTAGTCAATGTTGTCTTAATATTGTTGACAATTCTGTAAAGTTTCTTTTTATGAGGATTTGTTTTAGCAATTTGCTTTCTTTTGACTCCCTCCTTTTTAAAGAGAAAATGTGACACTTGTGAAAAGCTTGTAAGAAAAGCAGTTTCCTTTTTCCTCAATGATAGATCCTATAGTTCATTAAGGTTGTGAATTTTTATTTTCTTGCCTTGTTTTTAATTAACGTTTGTCATTCAGAATAGGATGTGTGGAAAATGTTTAAATGGCAAAACAAAGATTTTTTTTGTGCAATTAACAAAGCTACTGGCAAAAAGAATAAAACCTTTCTTGGTAACACAATGTTCTTGTGACACTTTTTAAAGCCTGTCAGAGCTGTCTTAGGGCATTATAAACTCAGTGCTGCTGGAAACCAGCAGTGTTCCTGAGAGCACTTTGGTCAGTGCTGAAGCCTGGAACTGTCAACCTCTGTGTGTGTGAATCCAAGGTGAGAGGAGGATGCTTAGTTTTAAGAAAATTGTGAGAAAAATCTCATTTATTAGATTTAGGGAAGATACAAATATATGTGAGATAAGTTTAGCAGAAAAGGATTTTCTATTTCAGCACGTGCTGGGTGCTCTGGCCACAAAGGTCTGAAAAGCATCCCCTACCCCAAAAATTATGCTTTTTGTGTGTCCCAAGAGTCCCACCTTGTTAGCATAATGAGAGTGGGCCTCTTCTCCTGGTTGGGTTTGGTGTGCCCCCTGTGCAGGGTCTTCTGGTCAGAATGACCACTTTCCTTTGCGCACAAAGGACCTGCCACGTGACAGGGGGGCTTGTTTTGGCCATACCTTTATCTACTTTCATAATTCCCTATTCCCGAATGCAAATTGTCCCTGGCACCAGCTCCACACAGGACCTGGTACCTCACAACTCCTACGGTGCGCCCAAAGAAAATAATTCCTGAGTTAATGAACTATTTGCTTGTAATAAACCCTTGTTTTTTATGTCTCACATTCTGGTGTTGGTGACCCCCTCTGTAAGTGTTGGGCTGAGGTATCCATCCTTCTGGTATTTGGGGTTTTTAGATCAGCCTGGTCCCGTGGAGGGTTCCCTGTCCAGGGCAGGGATATGGAATGAGATCAGCATTAAGGCCCCATTCCACTCGGCAGTGAGTTGGGTATTCCAAGGCACGATCCCTTCACCGAAGCGTTTGCAGGCTCTGGAAAGCTGCTCGTGGGGAATCCGTGAGGGGCCATGGCCGGGTCCATAAGGGGTCATTGCCAGGGCCGTGAGGGGCCATTGCCATGAGGGACCATGGCCGGGCCCCCCCGTGATGGCGGGGGGAGGAGGCGCTGCCCAATGAGGCTCCGCAGTGCCGGGGCTGTGTTTTCAGCCAATGGCAGCGGGCCTTGCAGTGTCCTCAGCCAATGAGGACGGGCCTGGCCGTGCCCTCAGCCGCGGGGGCGGTGCCGTCAGCCAATGGGGGAGGGGTGTGCCGGCCGTGCCTTCAGCCAATGGGAGCAGGCCATGCGCTGCCTGCAGTCCCGGGGGCGGTGACATCAGCCAATGGAGGCGGGCCATGCCATTCTCTGACCCAATGGGAGTGGACGGTGCGCTGCCATCAGCCAATGGGAGCGGGCCGTGCAGAACCCTCAGCCAATAGGAACTGGTTGTGCTCTGCCCTCAGCCGCGGGGGCGGTGCCGTCAGCCAATAGGGGAGGGCCGTGCAGAACCCTCAGCCAATAGGAGCGGGCCGTGCGGAGCCCTCAGCGGCGGGGGCGGTGCCATGGCGGCGGCGATGGCGAGCGCGGCGGAGCGGGCCGTGCTGGTGAGTCGGTGCCCCGGCCCCGGCCCCGTCCCGGCCCCGCACGCCAGCCCGCTCTGGGGGACCCGCGGGGCGGTGGCAGGGCCTGCCCTGGGCCGAGCGGGGCGCAGCTGCCCCGGCTGCAGGCGCTGCCCGGGGCCAGGCCGCGGCCCCTGCCGGGCTCCCCTCGCCGTGCCGGGGGTCCCCGGGCGGGCACACCGGGGAAGGGGCCCGAGGTGTCCCCCGGACCGGCCCCGCTGCGGGGAGAGCCGCCCTGGGGAGCTGGAGCAGCTCCGGTGTGGGGCGGGGGTCAGAGATCCACGGGGGAAACCGCAGGGGGAAAGGGGTTTTCCTGGCCTTAATGTGGTTTGGAAGGTTGTGACCAGCGGTCCCCAGAAACACAGCTGTGCGGTGCACAGATGTGCGTGAGCTTAATCCGAATGTGGAGGGGAGAGCTTTTGCTGTGACTAGAAAAGGGAAAGACACCAGTGGGAGTTCGGAGCAGAAACACCTGCGTAGTGCAGGTGGGTGGGTGTTGGAGGAGCCTGCTGCTCCCGTGGGATCAGTGTTCCTTGGGAAGCTGGAGGAGAACAAGGGGTCCAGAGAGAGCAGCGGGATCCATCTTCTGCTGAGTGGGGACAGGCCCCGGGGGGACAGCATGGAGCTCTGTCAGGACAGCTTGGGGGTGGGTGTTTGGAAAAGGATCTTCACCCAAAGAGTGGGCACTTGGATTTGGGTCCTTTTCAGCTCAGGACGTGTGATTCTAGGGTCAGTGTGATTCCCAGAAACCCAGACCTAGATTAAATGGTGGAAGTCAGTGGTTCTTGCACCCAGACTGCTCTGAATCATAACAGGGAATCCTGCCTGGTTTTTGGGTGTGCTGGCTTTGGGTGAATGTTTGCTGAAACAAACCTGGGCTTGTCCTGCTAAACGTTGGTATAACTCTTGTGTGAGGTGAGAACACATCAGGGAGTGGTTATTTTGTGCTCCTCATGGTGAACAGGAACTGTCTAGCAGAGAAACCACAAGCTTTAAGTTCTGAGTTGGCCACACCTTGCCCATTTTTCTGTGGGCAATATGTTCAATTCCTTCCCTTTCAGAACTTTCCACGTGGAAAATTTCTCCTTTCTTGCAGAGTAACAGGTATCAACCTCTTTGTCCATGCTTTTGTCCCCACTTCTCTGATGATCTTTATGGGGTCTCCTGGTTTAACAGGAACATTAGCTGTGCTTTGAGGGTCTGTTTTATAACAGGTTTCTCTGTGCAGGAACCGATGGAGGCCCAAGACAATGAGGCATCACATCCAAACCTTGTTACTGAATTTGCCCCAGTAATTGAGAGTGCCTGTCTCTCTCTTGCCCCCTTTTCAATGTAGCTTTGCTTTGAGGCTGCTGTTGCTTGAGGAAATGCTGTGGGGCAGGAGAGGGCATTTTAATTTTTGTTTCTCACTGTCTAATTGGCAACAGATTTGTCTACAAGTTGGCCCAGTTTTGCCTTTGCCAGGAATTGGTAGTGGATCTCCCTGGCATTATTTGGACTCACGATCTTATTGCCTCCCCCAGCCTGTTGAGGAGGAGCAGTGGGGGAGGCTGGGTAGGTGTCTGGCAGCCAGCTCAGCCCATCCCAGCAGCTTAAAAAGATGCCCCAGATTTTGAAGCAGCAGGATTTGTACTTTGCTCTGAAATTCACATCCTGTGCTGCCTGTTCTTTCATAATTCTGGGATTATTGGTACAGTGATTTGTGTGAATGCTGCTTTGTTAAACAAAGTCAGGACAAGAATGAGGACAATTCATTGGACTGGAGTACAGAAGTAGAGATGTGGAGACAGGTGTTTCAACAAACCAGGAAGAAATGCTTTTCTTCTCCTCCTTGATTGAAACAGCAGTACACTTAGAACTTAAATAATTTTCAGATGTGTCTGAGAGATTTACTTCCAGTGTTTGACTTCTAATAATTCCAATGATATTTTCCTATGACATAGGAAGAAGAATTTAAATGGCTTTTACAAGAAGAGGTCCATTCTGTTTTGAAACAGCTGCAGGATATTTTGAAGGTGAGGTTAATTTTATCTGGATTTTGTGTTGTGGGTTTGTTTGCCCTCCCATATACAGGAATGGTGGTAGCTTTCCCCTGGAGGGGACAAACTCTTTGTAGAGAATGCACAGAAAGGTTCACCTCCCACGTCCAGTGCTGTCCCTAGTGCTTCCTTGCCTTCGGGTCTTGAGGACTCCCAGTTAAGCTGATTTCCCCAAGATTGCTCCTTTCTTGACTGTCTTTGCTGAGAGCTGCTTTGAAAAGGTACATGGAGGCAGCCAGAGTTATCTGCCAGGCATTTGCCTGAGACAGGAATATTTCTGGAACAGAATCTGGATCTGCCTATAGCTCTGTCATGTGATGGTGGAAACAAGCATGATGGCCTTCAGCTGACAGCTGCTATTTGTGCAGAATTAGTAGCACTTTCCTGGTTCAAAACCATCCTACCCTCAACATGCTCACTCCTCTGGTCATACCTGCCCCTTTCAGAGGCCTGATGTGTTCAGCTGAACCAGGTGGGCAGCACCTTTCTCCAGCCTGAGCATGGGCTGCTGGTTTGGCTCTGTCATTGGGGAACAGGCCAAAGGGGATTGTGTGCACTGAGAGTACACCCTGTGCCTGCTGGGTCAGTGTTCAACAGGCCCAGCCCCTTAACACCGAGGTTTTGGGGGGTTAGTGAGTGAGGGAAGAGTAGGGCCAAAAATGTGGAGGAGAGGGGCAGGTGCTGACTCAGAACTCCAGGGCAGAAGTCAGTAGCAGGTAACAAAAGCCTGCAGTAACTTTATATATAATACCTATTTTGAAGAATTTGTCATAGTTTTAAGGGTGATTACAGGGCAGTCACCAGTCAGTGATTCAAGGACTGTCAGCAGGTGGGGAACTGATTTCCACCCTAGCCTTCCCTCAGCTATGATAAGGGGCAGCACCATGGTGCCTGAGGGCACGCAGTGCTGGGTTGTGAGGGGTGCTGCTCCTTCCTTGGGCAGCCTGGGCACCCCACTGGCACTGCCCAGCTTTGGGGTGTGTGACTTTCAAACATCTTTTGCCACGGGTTGCACATGCTGAGCCTTCTCCTGGGCTGTGCTGGTCCTGCAGTAGGATGAAATGCAGGGCTCTGCTGGGTGGGCTCCAGAAGGCTGGCAGAGGTGGGCACCCCGTGTTCAGCCACTTTATAGTGCCCATGTTGCCTTTGTGGTGTGCTGGGCCAGGGCAGATGGTGCAGCTCTCCCTGACTGTGTCCTCTCTCGGGCAGGAGGCCTCCCACCGCTTCGCTCTGCCCACCAGTGGCTCGGGAGGGGCCATCAGGCAGGAGAACTTTGTACTGAGCACGTCAGGGTAAGTGGTGCTGGTCACTTCCCTCTACAGCAAAAGATGCAGGACCTGGAGCATCCGTGGTGAAGGGCTCTGTAGCACCACTGGGGAAATGGGGGTTTCTTTAATAGAAGGTTTGGCTTTAAGGAAAACAAGCAAACTCTCCTGGCAGGGGAAGGTAACAGTCCATAGCTGTGTTTTGGGGCTGCCCGAGCCAGCTTTGTGCCTGCTGACACCTAAATACACTGATTCCTGACCACATGCTCATGCTTTGCCTCAGTGAGCTGCTGTGGGCAGTGTGCCAAGGGGCATTTTTCTGACTCTGGGCACAGGGAGTTGCAGTTACAAGACCCAAGTTCCGCTCTTGGCTTAGTTTCTGACTGTGTGGACAAATCTTAACCTTTGTCCTGAGCTCCTTAAAATAGCAGTAGTAAATCTTCACACAAAGCAGACTGAGGCTTGTGCAGAAGGTGATACAGACATGCAGTTCTTCTGAAACTGATGTCCAGTTTTTGGTCTTCACCATAGCCCTTGATCTCAATAGCTGCTCTGGCAGAGTTCATGAGGTTATTACAAAGTCGTGGACCTAAGTCCTTAGGAATAGCATGGTGAGCATTGAAAGGGGCAATACGTTAATTCTGCACTGGGTTTGAAGGCTGTCTTCTTCAGATCTTAAAGTATTAAACTTAATTTTAGTTTTCATTTGTTGTTGTTGCAAGGTGAATCTTGCAAAGTGTTGATCTACAGAGTCTCTGTCTAATGTAGTAAAATGCAAGGTGTGGCCAAACTGAGTTCCTGAAGGCCGAGGTGCTTCAGTCTTTTCCCCTCACTGTTCATTGTATATGTGAGTCATCTTGCAGGATCTTTCAAAGGGTTTGGGGTGTGGGGGTTTTATTTGTTTAGAGCTGTGGGATTTTATTTATTTAGGTTTTATTTATATTAGGGTTTTTCCTTAGGATGGGGTGTGGTTTGTACCTCTAAACTCCTGTATTAACCACCTGACACTCCAGTGTCAGTAATTCGTTTATTGTCTTGTGCTTGTGCCTACTAGAGCTGTTTGTAACAGCAACTGAACTGTTGACAGATGATACATGGAATAAATGTGGGATCAGGAACGCAGGTAATGTTTTAGGCAGGGCAGTTAGGGTGAGGTGACCAGTAAAGAGCATGACAGCAGCTGGCCACAGGCCAAGAGCTGGGGACTGGCAAGTATGGGTAGTGTTCAGCTGCTGGGCAGCAATAGCGTTCAGACCCGGTGCAGGCAGCTCAGGGTTGGCTGCACAGGGCTGGGAGGGGGTGGGGTCAGATTGGCAGTCGGTGGGTGCCTCCCGTGACCTGTGTAGCTCAGATCTGTCCTCTCATTCCAGCACAGACCAGGTGAAAGGTGTGTTGACACTGCAGGGAGACGCCCTGTGTCAAGCTGTGAGTACTTGCATGCTTCTTGCTTTGTACTACAAGGGATGGGTGTCTCCTTATTACCCTTTGATCACCCCAGAAGTGGAGGTCACCCTGGTTATGTTTTACCAGTGATCAGTGTTCTATGTCAGTCTTCCCTAATAGGCCTTAAATACTAGATGTTTCAGCAGCTGTTGCAGTTTGTCAAGATCCAGCATCTGACACCCCCTCCCACCACTCCCACCCTGTGGTGAGTGCTGGAGTCAACTTCCACGGAGATTCCTTGCCTTTACCACCTTTGTTGCGTAGTACCAAATTTCCTTGTGGCTTTCTGAGCTGAGGCCACGTGTCCTGCCTTTCAACCTATTCTTTGTGTTAACATCGTCCTGTGGGAGCACTGAGGTTCTGACTGTGGCAGGACTGCAGGAGGCAGCTTGCTGGGATGGGCTGGCAGCCCCCATGTTTTGCACACAGACATTTCTTTCTCTCACGTGTTTATTTCTTTCTTCAAGGATGTTAATCTGAAAATGCCCAGAAACAATCAGCTCCTGCACTTTGCATTCCGGGAAGACAAGCAGTGGAAATTGCAGCAGGTACTGTTGGCTTTAGATGCACCCCCCTCTGTAGTGTCTGTGCCCTCTGAGCAGTCCTTGCAGTCCTTCAAGAGACACTGTTATGTCCATTTCACATGGGATCCAGTGGTAAAAACTAAGGGAGGGACCAGGTGCAGGTAAATTCAGTTACAGTGCTGAGGGGAAGAGGTGGGTTCTGCCCATTCCTGGCACACCAGCCATCTGAAGGCTGTCTGCACAGCAGTCATGATCCTTTGAAAGAGTGCCCCCTGTGCAGGACTGTCCTGTGTCTGCCTGTGACCCAGGCTAGCAGGGCAAAGAGCAGCTTCAGAGGCTTCAAGCAGCTTGCTCTCATTCTCCTACGGATGCATTTGTTTACACTGAGGACAAATCACTGTGTTCCTGTAGCATGTCTGAGTTCCCTCAGGTAAGGAGTTAAAGGAATGCAGCTATCCAGAACCAGAATCTCTTTCCCACCATTTTGCTGGGAGATACCTCATTTCAGGACCTGAACTAGTACCTGATTTTAAAGAGGGGGTTTCCCACAGTTACTTTGTCCTAGCTTAGTACATTGGAGGAAGATGTGTCCTGTGTGCTTGGCTGTGCTGTGACTTGGATTTCTCGAGGTGCTGAGTGCATTTGGTGCTGAGTGCAGTTCCCAACAGGTGCTTGGGACAGCAGAGTGAAAGCTCTACCTGATAACTTTGTAGAAATATAGAGAATTGTCTACTTGAGATGTTAATGCCAAACTCAACTCAGTTTGTTTATGCCTTGCAACAAGGCAAGGAAGTTTTTCTGACAACACTCAGCAGTGCGTCCTGTTCTGTTGCTGTTTTGTACTGCTGCCTGGTTGACAGGCTTCTACTGGCCTTTATGGAAAATATTTCCTTTATTTACTTGCAAGCATTTTGTGTTCTAGTGTTGTTCAGATATGGAGTGTGAGTGCCTCAAGGACTCTGCCAAAGCATTTGAAGTGGTTATGTGGTGATCTTTGGCCTATCTGAATTAAAATAGGAGCATCTCAAAGATTGTGAGTGTCTTCCCTTAGTGAGTGGTGCCAGTTGGAGTTTTGTTTCTCTGTGCAAAGTTAAGTCATTGTTAAAAAACTGTAATATAGGCACCTGGTGAACACCAGTCACTTTCTCCTGGGGCTGTTGTCTTCCTCTGGCTTGTCCTTGCTCCAGTGAAAGCACTGGGATACACCTATCAACCCTACTTTGATAATTGTGTTCCTCTTGTTTGAGAGGAACTTGAGCCATCTGTGTCCTGAGTCTGTTTCAGTCCCACACAATGGGACAACTTCTTGATGCTGGAGAATCCAGCATCAATCCCAACAATCAATCCCAACAATTGTCAATCCCAACAATTCTGGTTTGGAAGGACTCTGGGATACTGCCAGAGACACTGCCTTAGAAATCAATGCTTGCTGCTCATTGCTGCTATTGATGTAGTTGGTGCTGTTGGTTTTGGCTCTGATAGTTCCTGAGGAAGAAGTCACTGCGCAGTGACTGAGCTGACTGCTGTGTGCCAGCAGGGAGAATTCCTTCCTACCTGAGCAGTCGTGGTCACAGTGCTGCCAGGATGAGAGTGCCTCATGTCACTGTTCCTTCATGGCAGCAGCAGTATTTGAGTTGACACTCCAGGTTGAAGCTGGCAGACTGTTTTGCATCTCCCATTCTTGAGAGAAGCAGCCAATAATGCATCTGGGTAGCAGTGGTAGGTTTGTGTTAGAGTGCTTGGCATTCAGACATGGCATTAACATTTGAGAAGACACGATTTTCTTAAGGCCAATGAGATAATGGGGAAAACCTTTTCTTCCTAGCATGTATCTTAGAGTGTTTCTTTCATAGGGCTGCACTTGTGCCTTTGCAGATCCAGGATGCTAGAAACCATGTGAACCAAGCCATTTACCTGCTCATGAACCGAGATGTCAACTACCATTTCAAAACGGGCTCGGAGGTGCTCAAGGTGAGGAGAGAGCCCTTGCTGCTTGGGTAGGAACATGCATTTTTCTTCTGTCCATTTGTTGTTTTAAACACAGTTAATGCACGTTGCTGTCTGGGTCTCTCAGTAAAAATGAACTTTGCAGTTGTACCTGTTTGTGTCAAGGAGTGTCCATGTGTATTTGATATGGATCTGTACCAGTTTAGCAGCCGTACCAGGGCTGTACACCCTGGTGAACGGTAACCTGAGCAGCTGGTGCCCTGCTGCACACCAGTGATAATCTGGGAGGATCTTCTTTGATCTTCTGTGCATGATGTTGTTACACTTGTCTTTTGATCAGTGCTGCTGGGGAGAGAGCAGTGAGCCAGCTATCAGCAAACGGAAGATGCCAGTACTTGTGGTTTGCTGACGATTTGAGTGTGACTTCTCACTTGCCAGTAGGAGTTGCTGGGCTCTGATAGGGCAGCTGCTGCATGGCAGGGAAGCCCAACCCTATGCTTGGAAATGCCCTCTGAAGGGAGCTTCCTCTTAGAATCCATCACAACATCAAACTACGAGAATATTAAACATTTTTAGTTTCCACATGGGCAAGGGCTGCTCATAGGAAGAAGTGAGGTAATGAAACTATTTCCTTTTTAATTTCAGGTGGAAGTAGGGGGAGAAATTAGTAATAATAAAAAATGCTTCACCTTAGCAGTCATGAGCTCTATTACAGACCTATGTTGCTTCCCCCTTTTTCTCTGGAAAAGTTTTCCTAAGTAGAGCCTTTGGACTGTGGTTTCTGGCAGGATTGGCCTCACAATGAGCTGGTTCTTTTTTCTAGTTCCCTCAGTTGTAGCTGATTATGACCGGGGGAGCCCATTCAGCAGCTGTACCCATGATGTGGGAATGGGGAGGAGGAGAAAGCAGCGTGTTGTTTTTCCCTAATGCCTGCTCTTCTGAAGAGCTGATGAGTTTGTTGATGCTTCTGTGGCATCTGTAATTGAGCTCATGTTCTCTTGGTATTCTTGTAATAATGAATAGCTGTTCTCTCCTCAGTCCCTGATATTGAACACTCCTGGCCTGTCTGACGAGTGTCTGATCATAGTAACAGTTAAACTGTGTTTCCTTGGGAGCCACCCCTTCCCAGTATGTCCCTGAATTCCTGGAAGGGCGAGGGTGGGTGGTGGTGTTTGTTGTTGTAACACTTGCAGGAGGCTGTAAGGTTCTGCGGCATGCTGTCTGGGGATCACACTCAGCAGTGTTCTGTACCTTATCTTGTAGCTTATGGATGCTGTGATGTTGCAGCTCTCCAGAGCCCGAAATCGGCTGACCACTCCAGCCACTCTGACACTACCAGAAATTGCCTCCAGTGGTCTCACAGTAAGTATGTGGTGGTCTAGATCTGCACACAGGTCTGTCAGCAGGCAGCAGTTTGGATGTTGGGCAGCATCCTGGAGGAAGTGGGTTTCTGAAGTGCCTCTTGAGACAGAGCTGAAGCAAGTGCATTGCCTGAGTGGTTTTGGCTGCTCTGTGTCTTCCTGTGGGAGTACAGATGAGTTAGGCATGAGGACTCTGGGTCTTGGACAGTAAGTTCTGTTCTCTGCCCAAGAGTCTTGTCCAGGGATGATTTGCCCTTGGGAACAGTGCTCCATCCTCTCTTGCCACTGTCATGCACGTACTGTTTGATCAAGGGTGGAGAGAGAAACAATCATTACCTGCAGCTGCTCAGTCTTTGTTTCTCCCCTAATGTCTCTCTTGCCATTGTGATTGTAGTGTGGCTTAGGAAAAGAAAGTGATTTCCCAGCATTAGAAATTATGATCCTCTCACTGACGAAGAAACTACTGATTTTCTCCCCAGAAAATGTTCACCCCTGCGCTGCCTCCAGACATCCTTGTGAATTTCTATATTAACCTGAACAAGCTGTGCCTCACTGTCTACCAGCTCCACGTGCTGCAGCCCAGCACAACCAAGGTGATGTCTGCTGTTTCCTGAGCCTTGTTTAGTTCCCTCTGCCTGCATCCCACTGCGAGGAGGAGATCCCACTGCTACCTGGTACAATGTTATGGGTGTAAGATAATGCAGTAATCACTGTAGCTGGTGCTAAGTGTCTGTGTTTAGGTCTGCTGCACACAGAGCACTGGCTCTAAGTCTAGGTTGGGGCATGGCTACTTAGCCCAGAAGAACATACCAGTGCTCTGGAGAAAGCCAGTAACTTATTTTTTACTGAGTACTTGCAGTATAGTTTGATAATTTTGCATAATTTTGGAGGGGCATCATTATATTAACCCAGTTTACATCAAAGTACCATCTTGGGTTTCCTGAATGGAGTTGTGATGGATACTTTTCTGCTTCATCTATTGCATGGGTTAGTTTGATGTAGTGGGTTGACCATGGCTGCGTGCCAGAACCCACCAAAGCTGCTCTGTCACTGCCCTTTGCAACCAGATAGGGGAGAGAAAATGTAAGAAAGGGTTCATGAGTTGACAAAAGGTCTGGGAGAGATCACTCATCAAATGCAGTCATGGGCGAAGCAGACTCGAATAGAGGAAATTAATTGAATTTCTTACTAACAAAATCAGAGCAGGATAATGAGAAGCAAAATAAATCTTAAAAACACCTTTCCCCCACCCCTCCTGCCTTCCCAGGCTCTCCCTCCTCCCTCCAGCAGCACAGGGAGACAAGAATGAGGGTCACAGTCAGTTCATCCCACGTTGTTCCTGCTGCTGCTGCTCAGGGAGAGCAGTCCTACCCCTGCTCCAGCGTGGGGTCCCTCCCACAGGAGACAGTCCTCCATGGGCTTCTCCAACATGAGTCCATCACATGGGCAACAGTTTTCCATGAACTGCTGCAATGTGGGTCACTCTTTCCCCAGGGAGCAGTCCTTCAGGCACAGGCTGCTCCAAGTGTGGGTCCCCCACAGGGTTACAAGTCCTGCCAAGAAACCTGCTCCCATGTGGGCTCCTCTCTCCAGGGGTCTGCAGGTCCCTGCCAGGACTTTGCTCCAGCACGGGTTCACAGCCCTCTCTTGGGCATCCACCTGCTCCAGCAGGTTTCCTCCCTGGGCTGCAGGGGGAATTCTGCACGCCTGTTGCACTCCATGGGTTGGAGGAGCACAGCTGCCTCACCATGGGCTTCCCTATAGAATCTCAGGGGAATCTCTGCCTCTCCTTCTGCACTGCCCTGGGAGTCTGCAGAGCTGTTCCTCTCCCATATTCTCACTCTGCTCTTCTCTGGCCACAATTACCTCTGCACAATAACTTTTTTCTTTTCCTTCTTAAGTACCTTATCCCCAAGGCATCATTGCCATCTCTGATAGGCTCAACCTTGGCCAGCAGTGTCCCTGTCCTGGAGCAGCTGGAATTGGCTCTGATGGACATGGGGGAAGCTTCTGGAAGCCTCTCACAGAAGTCACCCCGGCAGCCCCCACCCAAGACTGGCCACCCAAACTCAATACGCTTGTAAAAACATCATTAAACTCTTAACTTTAAGAAGTGCAGTCCTTCCATAAGGATTTTCCTAAAAATCTATATTTTCTTTTTATTCTGAATCTTCTTGTCTTCTTTTTGTTGTGCTAAAATTTGGAGCTAAATTGAACTCAACCATTCTATAGAATATTTCTAATGAAGGAGCAGGAAGGGGTCTAAAAACATGGATTGCATATGGATGGAGTATCCAGACAAATAGAGTGTGGGCATTTCTTGATGTCAGGCTACTGAAAGTGCAAACCTTAAACGCTTTTCTTCTAAGTGGTTTGTTCACTACATCAAAATCCTTATGAACTTTTCCTTCTCTAGAACTTCAAGCCTGCTGGAGGATCCATTTTGCACAACCCTGGGGCCATGTTGTAAGTACAGTCACTACCAGGGTAGTGTACCTGATAACATGTGTGGGTGAGATCCAAATAGCTGTGTGCAGTTTTCATTGTAGCATCTGTGAAGGAGGAACTGGACTGAGTCACTCACTGTGCATGTGAATGCTATTTTGTCCCTTTTAATGATTTGGCCCTAAAGGCCCAAAGGTGTGAATTTCTAGGATCCAGGCCATTCATACAGTGCCATGAGTTTAGCTAGAGATGAGAGTTTTCAGCCAAAACGAGCATTAGGTTATTGGCCCTGCCACTGGCATTTTCTGCTGCTGTGACCCTCTGGGATGCAGTGAAGTTTCTACCTTCACCCTTTAACTTAACTCTAAATCTGGGCAGAGGTGGACTGAGTATTTGCATTCTGTAATTTTGCCAGGTGCTGATTTAGATGTGGTAGAAATCATCACAATCTGTCCTGTGCAGGACAGTTGGGTTGTGTTCCGTGCCACTGTGTGTGAAGCTGTGCTCTTTTCCCCCCTCCAGTGAGTTTGGCAGCCAGCGGTATGAAGTCAGCCATGTGCATAAAGTGGAATGTGTTGTCCCGTGGTTAAATGATGCCCTTGTCTTCTTCACAGTTTCACTGCAGCTTTGCCAGCAACTGAAGGACAAGGTAATGGGCTTGGAGAAGGGGCTTTGTTTTTAACACTGGATTTTGAGAGGGCCACAGATCTGATGTGGTGTTATTCTGTACAACTTGCTGAAAACAAGGGGTGAGTCAGTGCTCTGGAGCCAGGGAGCTGGCTGGCACTGCCTAGCAGACTGCCATAAGATAAGTATAGTGGTGCGGCAGATGTCTGCTGAGCTACTGGCTAGATGGAAAGCAGCAAGGAGATACTTTTGTGTTCTCAGCCATAAGCTGGATGACAGGAAATGCCAGGGTGCTGGAGAGGAGCATGGAGACCTCAGCAACCTTGGTTCCAGTAGGGCAATGCTCAGTTCCACCTCTGCAGCTGGCCTGGCTGTCACCTGGAGCAAATAACTTTGTTCTCCAAGCACCTTCAGAGATAGCATCAAAAAACCTGCCCTTCAGCAGTGCAGTGCTGGAGTGGCTAATGCTGGACAACTCAGTCCTCAAGCATTATGTCCTCATTCTTCTGTGGTCCAAGGGGTACAGGAACTTACCTGCTTTTCTTCTTGCTTTTCAGATATCTGTTTTCTCCAGCTACTGGAACTACAGGCCATATTAACTCTCTGTGGAATGGTCCAAGCCCTTACAGTACTTCCAGTGTCTCTCTCTTTGTTTTCTCATCCCAGCTGAGTCTAGGTCAGCCTGAGGAGTGTTGGGGTTCACTGCCAGATGCCCTCCATAGGGCAGGGTCAGTGTACCCAGAGACACAGCTTTAGTAGCCTTGTCTGGGACTGCTGCATAAGCAGGGCACAGAGCAGTGCTGGGTGGTTGGCAGGAGCTTCCACTGGTCCCTGTCCTCTTGTGCATTGTGTGGCTCACACTTCCCAAGCCCCTGCTGAGTTACATGGGTCTGTTACGAGGCATGGGGGCTCTGGACCACGCTCACTAACTGGATCTGTGCATAGTGCTGGAACTAACTCCTGACTGTGGGGTGGCTGGGAACAGGGGAGGACAGACTAATTTAACACACCTCAGAAAAGGTAGGGCTTGTTGCTCCATGTAGTGAACTGTGTTGCTGTGATTGCTCCAGCTGTGGTTGTGACTAACCCTGAGCGACTCCCGCTCCTGCCTCTTCTGTTCATCCCCATATTGCTGATTCCCCTTTGGGGATGCTTTTAATTGCTGATATTTGAACTGGGTTTTGGGGTTTTTTTTTTTTTTACTCCTCTGGCATCTGTGTTTTTTTTTTCCCCAAGCCCTAGTTGGGCCAATTGGTCTTTTCCAGGTATAGTATCTTGTTTTTGCTGCTAGCCTTTGGAGTTACCTTGGTACCTTGAGCACAGCTGTTCAGTCTCTCATCCTGTCCTTAAATCCAAAGTGAGTACCACATTGCTACTACAATTTGCTGCCTATGGATGCTACAGTGTGAAACTCATCCCTTTAGCCATTGATAACTGAAATAAAGACCCTCAGACCTGCAGTGTGGGCTGTGAAAGAATGAGTATCTGAGATTCTGTGCTCTCTCACAACTGAGTGGCTGTTCTTGGTTATGCATGCTGGGTTGCCTTTTGGCTTACTGAGAGGACAGTAGTGGTCTCTGGGGGCACAGCTGGGCAGCTCCTCAAAGGCTGGGCCTGGTTTGCATGGCCTCAGCCCAATGCTGTCTGACACCTGAGTACTACTTGAAGGAGTTTTCCAAACTTGCCTTGAAGAGGCCACAGGCACTGAGATTGGGTTGGGTTGGCTCATGGAGCTCACTGGGAAGTGACGAGGAAGCATCACCTCCCTCCTGCTTGGCTTCATCTAGCCGTGTCCAGACTGTTTCTGGTAGCTTTCCTCAGTGGAACACCTTACCCATTTACACATGTGCTGAGCTGAGGACTGCAGGCTCACTGCATTTCCTAGAAAACAACAAGCTTGGCTATCCATTGACAGCTTGGTTGTTTTCCAAGTGCTATCCAGAGCTCTGTGTTCTGAGATTACAAAATAGCTGGGGTTGGAAGGGGACCTCAGGGGTCTATCTGGTCCAATTCTCCTCTCAAAAAGGGTTGTTTCCCAGGACCATGTCCAGAGGGGATTTGAATCACTCCAAGGATGGAGACTACAGATCTGTATGTTGCTTTGATTTTTATTTGTCCTGCACAGACCTCTGCTCTGGGCATGTGGCCTGCCTTGTCTGTGCCCTTCCTTCCTGCCTCTTTGTGAGATCCCTGGCATCCTGTGTGGGTTAGAGCCAGTCCTGTGCTGCTGTAGCCTCCTTCTCTGAGTACTCACAGAAGTGCTGTGCTTGGCCTGATGCATGCTGCTGTCACAGGTTGCAGGCCATAACAGAGCCTGCATGTGAGCATCAGGCTGTGACTGGTGAATGACTGTGGGAGGTAGAGAGTCCTGGATGGGCTGGGCTGATGCACTAGCAACCTCGTTACTGATTCCAGTCAATTAGTCTTATGACTAGTTGTGGTCATGAGCCTGGGTGTGCATTTACCAACTCTTGCTCTGTTCCAGACCATTCTCTGCTTAGAAAGTGATTGGGCATGTGTGGAGCTGCTCACCATTAGCAGCTTCTCAGAGGAGAATATTTTTATAGTTGATAAGCTGTTTGGTTATTACCTGCCTGTGCTTTTCTTTAGCCCTCTCTGTGTGCAGAGGAGGCTCCTTTTTTATTCACACTAGTGTGTGCAGTTCAATCAATATTATCACATCCTCTCCAGCCCAGCTTCCTGCTGATAGGGATAGAATATGCAACCCAATGTGTGTTGTTTTCTTCTGATGAGAACAGTCTTTCTCAGTTCAGGAAGGCGGGAGTGTGCAAAATGGAATGCCAGTCCTGATTCCAGCTCTGATGCCAGGGGGAGTGCAGGGAGGACTGCTAGGTGCAGTGGGAGCTGCCACTGCAAGGCATTGCCCAGAGTATTGTTTCAGAACAAGGGAACAGCAAGGTAGGTGGGATTCAACAGGAGAGGCTCTCCTGAAGCCCTGGGCTCATTCTCCATGATTGAAAGGTAAAACAAGGGCCCACCAATTAACACTGCAGAGTCTGTCTCTTTTCTCCACTAAACATCTTAGTGCAGAAAAAAGTATCCCAGGCTCTGAGGGCTCTGCTTTTGCATCTGAGCAAGGCTGATGCTGGGACAGCTGCTGGCAGCCCACCCCTCCCTTTGCAAATGCAGCTCAGACATGCTGTGGGCCACAGTCTTCAGCCAGTGCTTGGCAGCACAAGGCCTGTTGAAGCTGGGGCTGCTCTGTGTTGCTGCGGGACTTTGGATGGGGACATGCACTGATGAATGTGGGAAACTGCACCAGGCCTGTGGATTTCTTGACAGACCAAGAAGAATTTGACCTTGGCCAGATTGTTGTGTACCCATGAAAATAAACAACTTGCAGAGACTGAGAGAACTCAGGAGAAGCATAAGATAAGAAACTTGGACGAGTTTGTACAGAGACAGTAGTTTGTAACTGTGGCCAATAGGTGATTGTTTGTGTGTAATGAGCACCAATAATGTTAGTCCACGTACACTTAGGAAATATATAAAAGTAGCTGTGTGAAAAAATGAAGAAGAAGGAAGTTTCACTTTTTTCTGTTCGGGATCTTCACCTGCTTTTTATCGAGTCCATCCCAACAATGACAGATCAATGCTTCTGTGTCACTGGAGCAGAATGAAATAGTGGCTGCTTTGTCCTGGGCTGGGTTTTTATTCTGTTATTTTTGAGCTTCCTCTGGAGAAGCTGAAGTTTGCATGAGCCAGACCTTTCCTGGTGACACCTTTTCCTTTTGCCCAGGGAATCTCTCTTTTGTCTTTAGGGGATAGAGGTTGACTCCTTAGCTTCACTGGACCTTGATGGCAGTAGCAGTTGGAAGAAGCATGAGTGGGCTTCTCATTCAGTCATCCCAGAAGGGATCTTAGTGTAAGGATGCTCCACAGCATGTTTTGATCATGTGTGAGCTTGCAAAGGGATTCCAGGCTCTATCTGGAGGAACACACAAATTTCTCCTCCTTTCTCCTTGTGCTCAGTCCCTGGCAGTTCTCTTGGGCATGGCTCTGCATGGAGGAGCACCTGTTCCCCACCTTGGCTGCAGTAGCTGTGGGGGATACGTGACATGGTGTAGCTAAAAAACATTCATTGGGGTACTGGATCTTATGGGCACCTTGGAGTGGACTGACTGCAGAGGATTTATTGACCTGGGGGGACACTGCAGATACCACACAAGGGGTTACCATTGACCCTCATACAGAGCATAGGAAGGGCTGCTGCTGAGGTGGTAGAGGAGGATGGAAGTGGCTGGGCAGCTCTTGGCACTAAGGGTGAAAACAGTGATTTATAGGTGCGGCAGAGAGAGGAAGGAGAAAGAGTCCAGCCATGAGATGTAGGTGGGTTTAGGGCTCTCTTGCCAGGTTGTCTGTGCCCACTTTCCTTCTGAGAATCTAGTTGTTTTGGAAAAGAACGTGTCATTGTAAAAAAGAGGGGGGGGAAGGAATTTGCAGGTGCATGAACTCACAAATTGCTATAGTTTCTGTGCTTTGTCCATGCTCAAGTTCAGGTGCCACTTCCCTCCTTCCCCAGAGCAGTGCAGAGGTCCTGGCATGCCTGTGCCTGCTCAGACACATCCAGCCTGTTCTCCCTTCCCCATCACCTTCCCCTGTGGTGGCTGGGCTGTGTTTCACTGAGACATGAGCATGTCTGTAGGGGAGAGATGGGTCTGTCCAGGGCTGTGCCTGCTTTACTCCCCTACACTCCCATTTCAATTAACACCACAGATACTGCAGGGCAGGTCTCAGCCTCGGCAACCTCTGTGTGTCCCGTGTCATTCCTGGGGGAGCAGGCTGGGCTTTGTCACCCTGTGTCCCAGTCAGAGCAGCCCATAAGCACCAGAAACAGCAGCAGAAGCACAGTTCCTGAGGAGCAGTGAACAGTTCCATCAGCCACTGTTAGCACTCCGTGTTTCAACAGGCACCTCTTGGCTGGCTGCTCCCTCTTCCCCATTAGCACTTTGTGTGAAGTGCTGCACATCAGGCAAGGCAACCCACAGGCGCCACCTGAGCCCAGGCTGGTCAAACTGTGCTCATTACACAAAGTGACAATGCTCTCAGGCATGTGGTGGGATTCATGGGGCTGTCCTGTGCAGGGTAAGGAGTTGGACTCGGTGATCCTTGTGTGTCCCTTCAGGGGGACCCCTTCGAGGACCCGCTCAGGATATTGTGTGATTCTATAATGCAAGTGGAGTGGCTGCACTCTGTTCTCCCTGCAGGGCTGTGCTGCTGGGGCTGCTTGGGTGTCTGGGATCAGAGCAGCTGCCTGCCCAGCCCAGCTCCAGGGGATGTTGTCCGGCACATACCTCGTGCTGAGCTCTGCACTCATGCCTGGAGATGGCAAAAGCAGCAACACTCTACTCAATCTCTAAGAATCTTTTTCTTTCCAGCCAGCTCAGGAAGTTGTAAGTCTCGTTTTCCAGGCCTGGGCTTTGGCTTGGCTCCATTTCTGCTGAGATCATCTTGGGGTGAGGACCTGGGGACCTGCTGGGCAGTGAGACAGCCCCTTGGAGCCTGGGGACTGGAGCAGATGGGGTGATACCACACTGGGTGGTATCAAATATTCAACACTAAAGCTCTACCCTTTTGCTTAGTAACCATAACACATGTGTTGGAATGTTCAGCTGCAGAACAGGGCTGGAGGGAACAGGCTGGAAGGGACTGGAGCCTGGCACTGACTGGTAGGCCCCTGTATCTCCATGCCCCTTCTGTTACAGAATCAATGAGCAACACCCTGCTGCAATGTATTTCCCCCTTTCTTGCCGGTGTTTTCTACCTTTATTCCTGTTCTGTGTTGTTTTGCATTGAAAGGTGCAAAATTAATTTTGAAATTCAGACCACAGTGCTCTTCACTGAGGCCATAAAAAGATCTATTCCTCCTAAGAACCTCGTGCAGTAGGCTAGTTCTGAGGGACTGCTGCTCACAGGCAGAGGTGGCTCATACCAAGAGTCACTTTTCATTTTTGCACAACAATGAAAAAAAGGACATAGCAAAAGTAGTTTGCTAGAACGAGCCATCCTGAAGGAGCAAGGGCAGGCCTGGATGCACTGTGTGAGGCAGAGATGTGAGTTTCAAGCTGAACTGTCCTGAGATGTGGTGAGTTCAGCAGCAGTTTGACTCCAATTTACAAGGGCTGGGTGTTTACCTGGTGGTAACTCTCATTGCCTTAGTGGTGTGGAAAACGTTTTCAGTTTAATTTTTCTGGATGTGTGTCCTAGGCAGCCAAAGATGGGTGGGTGGAACATTCCTTGGGAAGGCAGCCTGGGCTCAGCACAGTTCTGGTGCTGTGGAAGTGCAAGCAGGGTGATGCTTCCCAGCAGCAAGTGCTGATTTGGAGGTGCCCAGGGCAAGCTGAGAGGTTGCACAGCCTGGGCACAGCAACACCTGGGGTGGGGTCTGTGCTCCCACCCCCCAGGCTTGACAGTGCTTGTGTTATCTGAAATGTCAGCAGACAAGCTGGTTTGACAGTCAGAGGGAAGTGCAGTGTCACGCCTGCCTGGTCCCATCTTCATCCTCAGCAGGAGGGAGGAGGTGGTGCAGAGGTTGATGCAATTGCTTCTGAAGCTGGTTTGCTTGGCAGAGCCTGTGCTCAAGGTGTTTGCTGTAGCAGAGCTGCTATTCCAGCTGCATCCCCCATTTTCAGGTCCTGGCTCTCACTCCTGGGATGGGCCACTGGGGAGGGAAACCTTGGTTTGTTGCTTGTTTCTAGGAGTCTGGCCTGGCTTGCTTCTTGTAGAGGAGTCATGGATGGAGGCATCATGGCAGGACAGCTTTGGGGTGCAGGGGAGGATGCTTGTGAGTCACTGGGGATTGGAGCTGGGAAGAGCCTGGGGTACCCTGCTCCAGGGAGCAGCAACCAGCAGCAGGCCTGTGCCTTGGCTTTGTTCCTCCAGACACTTGATCCTGGCAGAATACACGAATCCATGGGTGTTCAGCCTGAACATGACAATGCTGGCCTGCATCCTCAGTCCATGGCTTAGGCAGGAGGGAGCTACCAGCATTTCAGCAAACCAAGAAGGCAGTCATAGTGGAAGGGCTGGGTCAAGAGGGAATCCCACTGCAACACCAGCCAAGAGTTCTGGGGTGCCTGGAGGTTTTTTGGGCAGCTGTGAGAGGCAGTGTCTGTTTGGGTGGGGTATGCTCTGACAGAGCTTGTACTAGGGAAAGTTTTAGGCCGTGATCTCTTACTTCCATGGTTTGAAAATCCCCAGCTTTCTGTTTTTAATAAAGCACACCTGTTTCCAAACTGAGCTCTGACTCAAGAAAATTGAGTGTTCAAAAGGACTAAGGAATGTTATGACCTTACAAGCCCCCATGTGAAGAGAGTTAGGGCACTGTTATGAATGCTATTTTGGTGATACTCTTGCTGCTATTCTTTTGCTAAGGGAGAAGCTGAGGAACAGTGAAGATTCTTGGTGCACACTTGACATGAATGAAGCTCTGTCAGAGAGGCTCAGACCTCAGTGCTGTAAGATTCAGTTGCTATATGGTGATCTGGAAGGACTGCTGGCTGTTCCTGCTGCTGTCCTTGCAGAGAGCCACGGGCAGTGGGTGTGGTGCTGAGTTCTGGAAAGCTTCAGCAGTCTTCTAGGTACAGCTTGTGTCTGGGTAAGGCTGAAAAAGAGACAGACACCATTTATGAGGACCCACAGACTGATATTCCCTTCCCTCAGTGAGGAGTGATAGGGAATAGGAATGCTTCAAAACCAGGTGCTCTGCATTTGTCATAGGGAGACCCACTTGAGTCCTCATGGCCTGTCATGGGTGAGGATGTATTCACAGACCTAAAAGCTTGTCTTCTCTGCCCAGGGTGTGGTGGGTGCCCATGAAGCCTGTCCCTTGGCTGTCCTCTCCATGACTCATTGAACATGTGCAGCAGATGTGATCCTAGAGAAAAGACTGTCTCCAAAATGCTGGGGCCAGTGTGGGAGGGGGTCCTCATGTCTCGAGTTCCAGAAGTCACTCAGCATCTTTCTGCATCTCCCCCTAATGTTCATGCTGCTTCTTTCTTGCTGTCCCTGAGCTACTCTTTTCCCCACTGAACTTTGGGATGTGCTTTCAACTGCTGTGACTGCTGGCATGGAGGAGTTCAAGAGAGCTGTGAGAGCAGTTTCTTCTCTTGCATGAAGTCTCTGGGCTCTGTGTGCTCTGTAGGGGTGTAGGGATGCCTGTGTCTGGGGGTGAAATCCCATGCAGGGAGCTCATGAGTGAAGGAGACGAGGAGGAAATACAAGCACTAGTACCAGTGCGTGAGAGGGAGGAATGGAGCCACTCAGGGACTTTCTGCTCAGGGAAGCTGCCTGTCAGAGAACATTTCCAGTCTTATCTCACCCCAGAGAGCACAGGTGGTCAGACAGTGTGCCCTTCCCTCTGCAAACATCTGCAAACCAGCTCCTGCCAGCCCCATCAGGGGGCTGACCTTTAGCTTTTCTTTAAGAAAGCCTTAGCCCTTAGCTTGAGCATTCCCACTGTGGGGTGGAGTACTTACTGCCAATTCAAACCCTTTCATATTGCCTGGTTAAAGAAATGCACACTTTGCTCCCAGTCTGAGGGTGTGCAGCTCCCATTTTCAGCTAGGGCTGAGATCCCGGCTTGCAAATGGGGCTTCATTTTTCACCTTGGCACAATAAGGCAGTATATAGATGGCTTTAAATGCCAAATGCTTGCCTTCTCCCAGCCTGCCAGACAGGATGGGTGATAAAGGCTCCCACATCACTAGTGGTACTCACTCAGCCATGAATCTCCCTTTCTAGCTGTAGTTACTGGGGGTTTAACCCACTTGGTGTGCATTATTCTGATTTGGCATTGTTCTGGTGTGTAAATTGGGGACGCTCTGGGAGGCAGTGCCAATCACAGTGGGGTTATAGAAATAGCTCTCATCAAAGTCACTTGATATTTTTCAGTGCAAGTGGATATTTTACGTAAGAAGGCATCGGTAAAAGCTCTGTCCTACCATCATATGGCATTAATTAAAGCATCCCTTTTCAGCTTTCCCATTATTTCCTGATGGCATCAGGATGTGCAGTTACCTGTGTCCTCCTGGTTCCTTTTGCAAATCCCCCTGCCAGCCCTGAGACCTTCCAAAGAGTTAGAAGATTTACCAAAAATCAGTGTTGGCTGCCTGAGAGTTACTAGAAAATGTAGATGCAGGTTTTCTGGTTCTGATGATTAGAGTCTGTTTCTGGGATTTCTGCTGATTGCCAGGTTTAATTAGTGCTGGGGAGTATTTTGGCACCCTGTGATGGGAACACATTATGGCCACTTGCCAAGAGGGGACAGAAATATTTATTACCTCTTCTGTCCTGTCTTTGCTAGTATTGCAGCTCCTCAAGGTGTTTGTGTTGCTTATAGCAACCTTCTTCTTTCCCTTACCAATTTTCTAGCTCTTGTTATTTGTTATACATTGACTGGGGAGCAGTTAATTCTTAACTGATTTCATTTTCTCTCCTAACCCATCCGGTTTGTGGAGTGTTTCTTACCCCTTGGTGTTTCATGTTTCCTCAGGTAGTCCTTTCCTGACTGTGGAACTGTGTATTTTTTTAGCCAACAGTAAAGCAGCCGGAAAAAAAATCCAATTATTATATTTTTCTGTTTCAGTTACTTCCCTCTGTCAATCTGGTGCCTGTAAGACTCAGTGCAGAGGGAATGAGTCATGTCTTCTACATTTCACTTTTTCTGCTGCACTGTTATAGATATACTAACCTCACACTTCTGCACATCAGAATGATTGACTTATCTTCTAAGACTGAACCCTACTCTCTCAAGCTTCAACTGTGATATATAATATGCTCATGCAGATTTTAAAGCTTCAATTTAGGAAACTATCTTTGCCTGCTCTTAGGAAGTCCAGAGACATTTGACTTCTGGCAGGCAGAGCATTCCCATTCAGAGCAGCAATTCCCTGTGATGCCGTGACTGTTCCAGGTGTTGCAAGATGGGATTCAAAACTCCATGTGTTAAATACTGATCAAGAATCTCCTGTTCACTCTGCTCTAAAATAATTGAAGGACAAGGTATCTTGGAAAATCCAGTTCTCCCAACACTTAGAGCTCCTGAGCTTGCAGAAGGTCGAGGTAGATTTGGCCTGTAACTTTGTCCTAACTGTCCCAGGGCTGTGCTGTTTTCAGTCCTGTTTTGTTTTTCCCCTCCCCGAAGGAGTCCAAAGAGGAGCATCAGAAAGCCTGACTTCATATATCTGTCAGCATCAGCCCTCAAATCTGCCTCTGAAGTTGTCAGAGTGACCAAGACTCTTTGAGGCGATACCAGGTGTATGTCAGGGAGCAGGGCACCACTTCTGAACAGCTGAAATAGGGGGTTGAGCATGTGGTCTGAAGTTCCAGCTCTTCTGTGACAGTCTCTTTTGCATCTCTGGTCCTTCTCCCCATCTCAGAGGCACAGCTTGTCATGGGCTCCTTGTGATGAGAACTGGTTTGCACAGTGCGGTCCTTCGGTCTGTGCAGAAGGGTGAAGGAAACCACTGAAGTGCAGTTTTCCCTGGTGGGAACAAATCTGTGCTCCTGGCTGTTCCTGCTCCTTGAGCTGGAGGGCCCAGGAGAGCCTCCAGGAACATGTACCAGCTGCTGGGTAGCCTGAGCATCACCAAGCTGCAGTGTTAAATGGGATCATTCCTCCTTTGTACTGGGTCCTGTGCACAAGGGTAGCAGCCCCTGATGGAGTCAAGGCTCAGGGGAGAAACTCATGTTGTTTTCAACTGTGTGCATTTAGCTCTTTTTGCTTTAAAATCATCTCTCTCCGAGAAAGCTTTTTCATTAAAATGTTCAGGGAAAAGACACAAGTGGCCTAATTTAAAACAGCACCAAACATGTGGGAGAAATTTAAGCTAAGATCGACTTATTCTAGATTTAGCTACAGGCTGGGGCAACAGCCAGCTGGGAGTCATTAGTAGGAGCAGGAAGGACGTGGGTAGGTGTTATGGGCAGGAAGCTGTACAGGACACAGGACCAGGGTTATGCTGTCTCGCACAAAGACAGGATCAACACATTAGCAGCAAGCTGTGTAATGTTCTAATTTTAGCAAATCTGCAAGCAGCTCCCTGTCTGCAGCCTCATGCAGGCTGTGCCAGGCTGGGTGGGCAGGGGCTGGCTCCACATGTGCTGTGGACAGGGGTGCAGCCCCTTTGCTCAGCCTGCCTGCAGGCAGTGGGACTGACAGGAACTCAGGGGAGTGAGGAGGGAGAGCCTTCAGCATGCTCCATGGGGGCCTGGCACAGGAGAATGTTCTGCTGCACCAATTTGCAAGGTCTCTGCATTGTTGTCAGGTGTCTTCTGTTTCTGTTTTTTGGGCAAAAGCAGCTGATGACATGGGTTGAGCACAGGATGAAGTAATTCCGTTAATGGAGAGTATTCCCCAGTGGAAAATATTTCTCGTGTGTCAAAGCTGTTGGCATGAACTGACTGCAATGCATCAGTCTATTGGATAGCTCTGAACAATTTCTGTTTAAATATTCCTTGGAATACATGCCTTGCTCTGGGAGAGCCTGATCCAGAATCCAGCCTGTCCAATGGACTCCATTTGAATCCCTTTATTGATGCAATAGTGCAAGTTGGTGTGAACTTTCATGCAGTCACAGTCCATGATTGGAGGGCTGAGAAGATACTTTTGGCTCAGTCTTGCAGGGAGAGTGGTGTCTGGAGGCCCCAGCACAAGGAATGAGTTTAACTATTGCTGGCTTTGCAAGAAGGGGCAAGGTCCTGTGTGAAGCCATGGCTACTGAGGAGCACGGGTGGGTTGAGGTGGCATTATTCTTTGAGAACAATGGTGTCATCTGTGCTCAGTCCAGGCAGTGGCAGAAGAAATGGAAGGTGTGGGGCCAGCTCTCACCTGCTTGTCTTGATGTTATTGAAGATGAAGTTAAAATCAGTGATCAGAGGGCAAAAATCTGTGACTCCAGCTCATCATTCCCTTCCCTACTGCTGCTCCCAGAGCTGTCAATCCTCACCTGGCTTTCCTAGTGCCAGGACTTGGCTTGCTCTGGTGCCTTTAGACTAACTGGGGAGCTGCCTGCTGCAGTAACATCCCACAGTTAGGCATCCCTGGATGCTTATGGCCCTCTTGAGGAGTGGAAAGAAGGGCATGTGAGGAGTTCCAGGTGCCTGGGCTGCTGATAGGGGTAGGTGGGCTGTGTGGGAAGGGAGGGTGAGGAGAGAGGGACACTGCAAGCTAACACTGATGCAGGGCATACCTCTGCTGGCATCAGGGCAGGACATTTTTCCTTTCACCACGTGTCTGGTGCTCTCCCAAGCAGGTTTATAAAACAGAGTAATTGCAGCTGTGAATTGCCCACAGTTCTGACAACAGCAAGGACTGGGTAGCAGCATCCTGTCCTGCCCATGGTGTGTGTCAATGTCCAAGCCACCTCCTCTTCTGCAGAGTGACAGTGGTGCTTGTGGATGCTGCCTGTGGGTCCCCATGTGTAACACAAGGCACTGAATCTGGCAGATCTCCCTCTCTGGACCCCTCTCTGAGGGGTCAGCCCTTGGCAAGTGAAGTCAGCCCTCCTTTTTTGTCTGTTTTGAGTACTGGTTGAAGATGTTGTGGGGAGAGTGGCGCTGGGGAAGGGAGAGACTGTCTCCAGAACAGTCTGGATGATGAGAATCTGCTTGCAAGTAAAATAAACAGTGCTCTGATTGCCAGCAGGGAGCTCCTGGGTGTGCTTGGCTGCACAGTCATTATAGACAAACTTAATGAATCCTGGCTCTTGCAAAAGCCTTGCACTTTGTGACTTGAAGAATTATCTTTGCCACTCAAAGGAGATAATTAGCTCTTCTCTTCTTCCCCATCTCCACCCCCAGCCCTTGCTGCCCATTCTGTGCCATCCTTTGAACTACTCTGACTCTGATGCTCTCTTGCTATTAGTAATCCCACCTTTATTCCCCCTGCAGACCATCCATCCATCCATCCCTCCCTCCCTCCCAGAGGAAAGGTGGTAGCATACTGTCTCTTGAGGGGATTGTGTCTTCCCACAGCTCCTCTCCAAGCCTGGTGTTATATTCCCTGGCCTCAGTTTCCTCCCAGTATATCCCTGGCAATCTGGGGATGAACAGTTTCTACTGATGTATTTTGGCTACATGGGGAAAACAAAGATGTGACTAACATGGAATTCTGTATATGGCAGTCATGTGGGCCTTGAACCTAAACCATTCACCCACAGAATGCAGTTTTGTGAAAAAATTGTGCTTCCACACAGAGACCTCAAGCAGAGTAACAACCCTAGTGTCTCCAGCACAACTTCTTTTCCATTGTCTAGAGCATTATTCATCCAAATGAAGTTATTGCCCTCTTAAAGCTGAGTGCTCTTGGTCAGCAAGGAAGGTTGGGCTTGCAATAAGAGCCAATGGAGCCATTTATTTCTGTGTGGGTTGATACTCATTGCTCTGAAAGCCTCTGGAAGCTTTGTGACTCCTCTATGGGAGCACAGACTATATTATTTTGGTCATGCTATAGGCTCCTCAATCATTTTCATGAAGGATATATTGGGAGGATGGAGAAGCAGGCATGGGAGGATGCAGCTCCATGCTCAAGGCAGACATCTGCCTGCTCCCATCCCTCCTGACCCTGTGAGAAACCTCCAGGACTCCCATCTCCTCCTGGACTGTGCCACAGTTATTAGGCTGGTATGAGCCACGCAGCTGAACGATGGTGCACATCTGGGTTGATATATGTGAATTAGTACCGGTCTCTGTCTGACATTAGGGGAGAGAGGTGTAATTAAGGTAATTTACAAGCCATTTGGTATCAGTCAGGGAAAGCAAATGGCCTTTCACCTGGAAAGAACACTGTGTGTGCAAACCATCACAACACAGCAAACCCAGAGATGTCTAGACAGCCCAGGGTGAAGCTCTCTGTGACAGTGCTGTGTTGAACTCTGTCCCCAGGACAACCAAAACTCAATCCCAGGTTCAGGTGAGCTCCCAGGGCTCCGCTCAGACTGGGGTGACTGCTGGCTTTGCTGTGGCTTGTTGTTGGGGCTGGGATTGGAATGATTGCCATGCTCATCTCTCTGGATGAATGGGCACATCCCAGGGCATTGCCGTTAACCCTGGATGACAATGAATTCATCCTGTCCAGCAAGGTAGATCCAGATGACAAAGAAGCTCGAGAAAATTGCTCCCTCTCATGAACATCAGAAAGAAATGAGATCTGTCAAGTTATTCACCCCTGTAAGACATCTGTGAATAACCTGACAAATGCAGTCTCCTCTCCAGCATTCCTGGGTGCCATCACTGCTCTCCCAAAAGCAGCAGCTGCAGAGCCTGCTGGCAGCCCAGTGTGCACTCTGCTGGGAGGGGTGTCGTGGTCTGTCTGGATCTCTCAAATTTGCAGGACAGTGTGCTCTGTGATTTAAATTTCATGAGCTCATTAAGAAATACAGCAAATTTGGAGCATGGACTGAGTGAACAGTCACAGGGGGTGACTGACAAGGCATTGCCAGTGACTGCCTCTGCATGTGCCCAACCTGGGGCTTCCCTGGTACTCTGCTGAGAGGGACTGCTGTGGGATGGTGCCTGAGGCCAGGCATTCACCTCTGCTGCTCCTGCCATGTTTCAGGTACCAGGGCTCTGGGGAGCCTTGGCCTGAGCCCCTGGGTGGGTGCCAACCCTCAGTTCAACATAGGGAGGTACCTGGGAATTGGGACTGTTGTGCTCCTCAGCCTGGTGTGCCTTGCAGTGATGAGATGAGCTCGTGGTTCTCAGGCAGGACCTGTGGGTGCTTCCAGATCCATCCCCAGCTCTTTCTCTCCTCAGGGCAGCCAGTACCATCCTTTCCTGGAGAACAACTCTTATGTACCTTGAGGATCTGTAAAACTCCCGGGGGGGGACAGGAATCTCCCAGAAATTATGTGCTAAGCAGCACCGGAGCCTCTCTTTGGTGGGCTCCCTGCTTGTTCCTGTAACTAGCACACCTCCATTGCCTGCTCAGTGCTGCTGTGGCCCTTCTCTTCTGGCTCAGGGGGAAAAACAGTTCTGCTGAAATCATTCCTACATCTCCACGCCAAGCAAATGCACCTTGGCACTGGAAGGGGGTTTCTCTTGACTGCTCTGTGCTGTGCTGGAGGGACCTGTGCTGATGCTGCCTCGTGCCATGTGCAGGCACCTGAGGTGCTTGGAGTGGTTTTCTCTGTTTCTGGGAGCCCCACTGTGAGCCTCTGGAGAGGGGATTCAGGCTTGCTGAGCTATCACTGCTGCATTCTGCATGTTCCTGTGCCTGCACACCCTCCCCACCGGAGCCCTGCTCCATGTGCTGCCGTGCCTGGGGCCTTCGATGAGTCCTCTGCCACCCAGGGACTGAATGGCTGTGGCTTAGATTGGCCTGCTGAACCCTAATATGTTACCTGAAGGTTTCTCCTGGAAGTATTCTGCTGTTTGTGGGGTTGTTTTCTTAGTTTTAATTGAATGTGTCTAAATGAAACGCAGACTTTTTCCCACAGTTGCATTTATTTCCTTTCAGTCTCTCCCTCCCTTCCCCACCTCTTCCCTCCTCATCCTAAAAGACCTTGCCACACTTTAACTCTTCCTTGTGCATAGGAAGCTGCCTGCCATGGAGAGAGAGGGTGAACCAGGGTTCTGCCAGCATGGAATGGGAGTGACCCCTACACCTTGGAGGTCACTGGTGGACTCTGCTCTGTACCTGCTGTGTGGTGCCTGAGTGGCAGTGGATTGGACAAGTAGATTTAAGACAGAATGTCCTTTTACATTGGATATAGAAATTTATTTTGACAGACTGCATGAGCCAAGGACAGGACCCATATGTGACTGGGCAGATGCTGTACCATTGTGGAGAAAGAGTATAATGCCTGTTTGATGAGTATTGTTAAAATGTCATGGCAGGATGGAGAGAGGCAGAACAAGCAAAAGCCTAAAAAAAATAATCTGTGAGGGAAGATTGATTGGAGTTTTTCTTGTTCTGTGCTCCTCATTTTTTTGAGGCTGAAGTCCTCACAAAGGGCAGTCATCGCTGCAGTGCAGCAGCAATAGTTTTTCTCCTGTTTCTGTCAGTGAGATGAAGTCAGTGGGCTTTGATTTACTGAGGCACACATTAGGCACCTAAAAAAAAGTGATGAAAAAGCTGGAGGAGATCTTTGCAGGAAGGTGTCAAGAACAACTGTCAGTGGCCCAGATGTGTGGGGCCTCTCCATAGCTTTGCTCCCTGTGGTTCTGAGTGCAGCTCAGGTACACGAAGCCACCTGCCCCTGAGGTGGCTTGGTCAGTGCAGACAGGGAAGCTGATCAAGTCCTGTTATAACCAGCTTGGTTGTGTTTCACTTTGGGGCACCATGAGCAGGGGCTGTCCTTGTTTTGGGCAGGCATCTGGTTTGATTTCTACCAGGATTCCCAGAATAGAGGTGCTTCTTGGAGCTACGTTCACTTCAGATGTTCTGCCCAATTTTGTCTCTGTCGTCTTTAGAGAGAAAAACAAAACTAAGTGAAAACCAGTCAGAGCAAACAGCCATTCCTGAAGTGACTCATGGCCTGTTCTTTGTCATTAGGAACAGCATTTTACATCCTTGAACTTGTTATTCTCCTGGTTTATTCCCTTCCTAACCAATTTCTGTCCCTTTTTGTCTCTAATAGCTGCTTTTGCATTTTCTTTATCTGAGTATGTACATGATTGAGCTACTGCAGTTCAAGTGTGAATTGACCCAAATGTGAAAGATGGGTGGTAGGAGACCATTAGCACCCACCACTGAGTGTTGTGCAGATTACTGTGCACATTACTGTGGTCACCTTTCTGCACATCCTTTTCTGGTGGGAACTGAACTGTGATTGTGAACAACCTTGGTTCTTTGGGAGAGGCATCCTCTTACAGAGCACTTGTGTGACAGAAGGGTAATTCTCCCTCTCCTAACGTGGGAATGGCACAAGAGAGCCAAAGATGTGGTCCAAACATCCCCTGAAAGGTGGTGATCTGATCTCTCTGCCAGTGAGGCTCTTGGGCCAGACCAGGAAGTGTCATCCTGGCAGCAGAGAGACAAATCTGGGCCTTGGCTGATTGGTTTGGTCCTTCAAACCAAGGAGAGACATGTAGGCAGAGGGAGAGCTGATGAGGGCATTGCTAGTGGTGGTGGCTGCCCTGGGCTGGGAGCTCTGGTTGGAGGTGGTGGAGGCTGTGCTGGGCAGGTTTGGCCGTTTCCCTGCAGTTTCAGGTTGCTGGTCTTCTGATCCCAGAAGTTCTGGCACAGGGGCACTTTGGGGAGGGATTTTATTCTAAGAGAAAAACCTCTCTGCGGACAAAAGTTCCTTAGACTTCCGCTAGGCCCTGTGTATCTTTCATTCCTTAAGAAAACCTCACTGACCAGGAAACAAGTAGAAAATAACTTTAGAGTTGGAAAACCAAGATGAATCTGAACAGGAATGAGCACAACTATGCACAGAATATCCCCATCTGCAGACAGACTAGCACAGATCAGAGGGGGCACCTTTGCTGGCACCTTCAAATCCTAATTAATAACTTTGATTTTAGAGCTCAGTGCTTGGAACTGCCTTTCCACAGTTCTGCCTGTCCTGTTTGCCAGCTGCTCTGACCTGAGGTTTGCTGGTCATCCCTGCCATGCCCAGGACAGGTCTCTGTAGTTGCTGGCACCCCTGGGACCTGCAGCCCCATGTGGAGTTCACCCCACAGCTGGCACTCAGACATAGCCCCATGTAGAGCTGCCTGGGCTCAGAATGAGACCTCATCCTGCCTGTGAGTGGCTTGTTCTCTGGAGAGACACTGGCAGGGTTTAAATCTTTGCATGGGATACCCTGAGAACATCCCCTTCCTCTTTTGGGTCAGTGTCTGATTCAGTTGTGATTGCTGAGCCAACAGGTAAGTGCCTGCCCACTGGTAATCAAACCTGGTCATTACAGAGCTCACCTTACTGCAGTCACTCCAGACATGGGGATGGAATTTGGGGGTGCTCTGTGAAATAGGTGATTGCAGGGCACTGGCACCAAACCTGATGACAACAAGCTTCCCAGCTGCCCTTCTGCATCTCTGCTCACCCCTGGCCCTAAGAGGAAGTGTCCCTTCCCTGGCAGAGAGCAGCTGAAGCAGCTGGTTTTCTTCAGGGAGAGCAGGTACATCAGCTGTCCCACATGCAGCCAGGCAAGTCCATCATACCCTGGGTGGGCACCTGGCTCAGGGGTTGGGCTCAAAGGGTTACAGTAAATGAGGTCACAGCACGGTGCCCAGGGGTTCCACAGGGCTCACTCTGGGGGCTGGTGCTCTTGGGTGTTTGTGTAAGTTATC
>JAWWEW010000032.1:0-16615 GCA_035583185.1 Anabacerthia variegaticeps | reverse complement strand
CGGTTCTCGTGAGGGGTACGATTAATAAATAACCCAGCGCTTCTTGGGGGCTCGTGAGAGGAAGATTAATTAGTGAGATAGTCCTAGATCATGGAGTTTAGTGGAAGGTAATAGTCGTATACGGGAAAGTCATTAATGTATAAGTTGACAGGTTAAGGTTTTAGTCCGAACTAGTGAATTTGTTCCTAAACCATGACAGAGTTTGTCCTTGTGGTAGGAATGTGAGTAGATCATGTTATGTCTTGTTTGCATGATTATGTCTTTAAGCATGGAAATTTATGTATATTTGACATTCATGTTATGTGAGAATTTACTACATGGAGTTCATGTCTAATGTGGAAAATAATGTAATGCGAAGTAATACATACCCTATGTAAATGGGGGGAGGGGGGGGCCTCCCTATAAAAAAGTTAATTTGTGTGGATTGATTTTTGTGGAGTTTGCTTATTTAGGAGCACTCTAAGAAGGGATGAGCCTTCAGTTTCTGGTTTACAAGACCAGTGTTTTGAATAAACTATTAGAGTGTCTAGAGGTTGAGTATCTTGTTTTCTAAGGCTCCGATGACTGGGAACAGAATGAGGAGTGTTGTGAAATAGGTGAGTGAAGCTAATTGGCCGATAATAATGAATGGATGTTCTACTGGTTGGCTTCCTACTCATGTAAGGATAAGAAGGTTAGTGACTAGGATTCAGAATATTAGTTGGGATAGGGGGCGAAAGGTTATTGTTCGTTGCTTTGATTTATGTAGGAATGGGATTAGAAATAGAATTAGGACTGAAGCAGCAAGGGCTAGAACTCCTCCTAGTTTGTTGGGAATTGAGCGTAGGATGGCATATGCGAATAGGAAGTATCATTCGGGTTTAATGTGGGGAGGGGTTACTAGTGGGTTTGCAGGCGTGAAATTTTCAGGGTCTCCCAGTAGGTTAGGTGAGAATAGGGCTAATGCAGTTAATGGAGTTAGTATCATAATGAAGCCTAAAATATCTTTGGTAGAGAAGTATGGGTGGAATGGAATTTTATCGCAGTTTGATGAAATTCCTAGGGGGTTATTTGAGCCAGTTTCATGAAGAAATGTTAGATGAATAAATGTAAGGCCTGCGATGATGAAGGGGAGTAGGAAATGGAGAGCGAAAAATCGGGTGAGTGTAGGGTTGTCAACTGAAAATCCCCCTCATGCTCATTCTACAAGTGTTTGGCCGATATAAGGGATTGCTGAGAAGAGGTTGGTAATAACTGTAGCGCCTCAGAATGATATTTGACCTCATGGTAGAACATAGCCTACGAAGGCTGTTGCTATGAGGGTTAGTAGGAGGATAACTCCTGTGTTTCAGGTTTCTTTAAACAGGTAGGAGCCATAGTAGAATCCTCGTCCAATGTGGAGATAAATGCAGATGAAGAATATAGAGGCTCCGTTTGCATGGAGATTACGGATTAGTCAGCCAAATTGAACGTTGCGACATGTATGGGCTACAGATGTGAAGGCCAAGGTAGTGTCTGCTGTGTAGTGTATTGCTATTAGGAGGCCTGTAATGATTTGTGTTCCTAAGCAGATGCCTAGAAGGGATCCAAAGTTTCATCAGCCTGAGATGTTTGATGGGGTTGGTAAGTCGATTAATGAGTTGTTGATTATTTTTAGGATAGGGTGGTGTTTTCGAATGTTGGGTGCCATTAGGTTAAGTAAGTTTGTGGGTAGATGATATGAGGATGATTAGGGCGGATAGGGCGAAGGTTGCTAAATATGATTTGATTAGTCCGGTGTGGAGGGTTGTTGAGGTTTTGGCTGCTTTGAGTTGCATGGAGGCTAGTCCTTCAGGGCCTATTTTTTTGAATCAGGATAAGTCAATTAAGTGGGAGGCAATTTTTTGTCCATTGTTTAGGAGTTTTGTGGAGCTTAGGCGGTGGACTAGGGGGTTAAAATAGCCGAGGGCTAAGGAAAAGTTTAGAAGAGGGTTTTGTTTTGGCTTGGTAAATATGTAGGTTATTTTTGATATTTCTAGGGCTAGAATTGTACCTAGGATTGTGACAATGAGGGCGGTGATTTTAGTGTGTAGGGGTATGGTTATAGGTGGAGTTTTTGTAGGTAGGATATAGGATGTGATTAGTAGTCCGGCTGTAATGCTTCCTAAAGCAAGGCGGGTAATTGGATTAATAATAGCTGGGTTGTTTTCGTTGATTGGTGAGAGAGAGGTTGTTCGAGTATAACCTGTTTGGACTAGGAGGGTTATGCGTAGACTGTAGGTAGCAGTAAATGATGTAGCTAGGAGAGTTAGGAGAAGGGCTCAGGCATTTAGGTGCGATGTGTTTATACTTTCAATGATGAGATCTTTTGAGTAGAATCCGGCTAGGAATGGGGTACCTATTAGGGCTAGGTTACCAATGGTTAGGCATGAGGTAGTTGTGGGTAGTGTCTTTTGTAGTCCTCCTATTTTTCGGATATCTTGTTCGCCATTTAAGTTATGGATGATGGACCCTGAACATAGGAATAATATGGCTTTAAAGAATGCATGGGTTGAGATGTGTAGGAATGCTAGTTGGGGTAGGTTTAGTCCAATTGTTACTATTATCAGTCCTAGTTGGCTAGATGTAGAGAAAGCAATAATTTTCTTGATGTCATTTTGGGTGAGAGCACATATGGCAGCGAATAGTGTTGATAGGGCACCTATACAAAGGCAGATTGTAAGGGCAGTTTGGTTAGTATGGATAATTGGGTGAGTGCGAATTAGCAGGAAAATACCGGCTACTACTATGGTGCTGGAGTGGAGGAGAGCAGAGACTGGAGTTGGGCCTTCTATAGCAGCGGGCAGTCATGGGTGAAGGCCAAATTGGGCAGATTTTCCTGTGGCGGCTAAGATTAGTCCTAGAAGGGGGAGAAGGGGAATTTGGTTGTGGGGGGAGTGGAGTTGAATTTCTCAGGAGTTGGTTATGGAGGCTAATCAGGCTATACATAAGATAAGTCCGATGTCTCCAATACGGTTGTATAGGACAGCTTGAAGTGCAGCTGTGTTAGCATCTGCTCGTCCATGTCATCATCCAATAAGTAAAAAGGATATGATTCCGACTCCTTCTCAGCCAATGAATAGAAGGAAAATGTTGTTAGCAATTGTTAGGGTTAGTATAGCAATTAAAAAGATTAGGAGGAATAAGAAGAATTTAGTAATTTGGGGTTCTGATGCTATGTATCAGGATGCAAATTGTAGGATAGATCAGGTTACGAATAATGCAATGGGGAAGAATATGAGTGAGTATTGGTCTATTTTTAGGGTTAATGGGATTTTGAAGTTTATGATGAATTTTCATTCTCAGTGGAAAGTAATGTTTTCTATACCTGAGTATATAAAAATAGTTGTTGGAACCAAGCTGGAAATGAAGGAGGTTTTAACAGTTTGTGTAATGGTGTTCGGGGAGTTTTGGTAGTTTTTGATTATGAATGGGAGTAGGATAGGGGTGAGGAGAATAATTAAGGTTAGGAGTAAGGAGATGCTAAGGACTAATGAAAGTTCCATTGCTTTCACTTGGATTTGCACCAAGGTATGTGGTTCCTAAGACCAATGGATTACTGCTATCCTTTGAAAGCAAGGGGGCTGAGGTTTTAAACTCAGATACAAGAATTAGCAGTTCTTATTGGTTAAACCCCCCCTCGGCAGGCAAGAAGGGTTTAACTTCTATTTTTAGGATCACAGTCTAATGTTTGATTTAAAACTATGCTTGCATGAGGGAATGCCTGAGATTAATTCAGGTTTTAGGATTAGGAGGAGGGAGGGCAGGATGTGTAATGTTATTAGGATGTGTTCTCGTGTATTTGAGTTTTGGATAGATGTAATGTAGGTGGGTGGGGTTCCTCGTTGGGTTGTGAGGAACATAAATAGAGTATAAGATGCGGTTAATAGAGTTGCGATTCCGGTTAAGATGATGGTGAAAGTGGATCAGTTGAAGAGAGCGATTATGATTGTTAGTTCGGCTATTAAGTTGGTAGTGGGGGGAAGGGCTATGTTTGTGAGGTTTGCTAGGAGTCATCAAGTGGTTATGAGCGGTAAAAGGGGCTGAAGACCTCGTGTCAAGAAAAGGATTCGGCTGTGGGTTCGTTCGTAGTTGGTGTTAGCTAAGCAGAATAATATTGATGAGGTTAGGCCATGTGAAATTATTAGGATTATTGCTCCTGAGAATGATCAGTGGGTTTGGATTATGGCTGCGGCAATTACTAGACCTATGTGGCTGACGGATGAATATGCGATTAGGGATTTTAGGTCAATTTGACGAAGACAAATTGAGCTGGTTATTAGTGCTCCTCATAAGGCTAAGGTGAGGAATGGGTAATGTATGTAGGATGAGAGGGAGCTTATTAGCATGGAGACTCGTATAATGCCATAGCCCCCTAGTTTAAGGAGTAGGGCGGCTAGAAGTATAGATCCTGCGATTGGTGCTTCTACATGGGCTTTTGGAAGTCATAGGTGTAGGCCGTAGAGAGGGGCTTTTACTATAAAGGCCAGGAGTAAAGCCAGGCTTGATATGAGCCCTGTTCATGAATAAGTGAGTGAGGGGTGGAGAAGTTTCATTATTGTTAGATTCAGAGTACCTGTTTGGGTGTGTAGGTAAAGAATAACAACTAATAGTGGGAGTGAGCTTATTAGGGTGTAGAATAGTAAGTAAATTCCAGCACTTAGTCGTTCTGGTTGGCTACCTCAACGTGTGACTAGAATTAGTGTGGGGATTAGTGTGGCTTCAAATGTAATGTAGAAGAGTATAAGTTCTGAGGCTGAGAAGGCTAATAGGATGAATGGTTGAGTTAAAATTATAGTTGTAACAAAAATTTGTTTTCGTGAAGAGGGTTCTAGTTGGATATGGTTTTGACTGGCAATAAGTATTAGTGGTAGTAATCAGCAAGATAACACAAGTAGAGGGGATGAAGTTGGATCGATGCCTGTTCATTGAGTTAAGTTTTTAGTGGGGTAGTAGGTTGGGATAAGTCATTGTAGGCTAATTGTTGCAATTAGCAGACTATGTAGAGTAATATTTGTTCATAAGTATTTTAGGGGGGATAGTAGGGTTATTGGTAGAAGTATAATTGTTGGAATTATGATTTTTAGCATTGTAGGAGATTTAGGTTGTGGATATGGTCTGAGCCGTGGGTTCGAGTTGAAGCGACTAAGATTGCAAGGCCAGTGCCTGCTTCGCAGGCAGAGAATGCTAGTATAAGAATGGGTATTAGGGTTGAGGTTGTGGTTTGGGTTTGAACGGGTCATGTTGATAGAGCAATGTATATGGATAGTATCATGCTTTCTAAACAAAGTAAAGCAGAGATTAGGTGGGTTCGGTGAAAGGCTAGGCCTAGGCTACTCAGGGTAAAGGTTGAGTAAAAGCTTAGATGTAAGAAGGTCATTAAGAAAGTCATAGGGGTGGCTATGATTTGTTGAGCCGAAATCAACTGTCTTGGTTAGACTAACTTTCTTGAAAGAATTATTCAGCTCATTCTAGGCCTCCTTGGGCTCATTCGTATACTAGTCCTAGTGTAAGGAGAAGGATGATTGTTGAGGTTCAGATGAGGGTAGAGAGGGGGGATTGTAATTGGGTGGCTCATGGAAGGGGAAGTAGAAGGGCAATTTCTAGGTCAAAGAGGAGGAATAGGATTGCGACTAGGAAAAATCGGATGGAGAATGGGAGTCGGGCAGATCCTAGGGGGTCGAATCCGCATTCGTATGGAGATAATTTTTCTGAGTCCGGGTTTATTTGTGACAGTCAGAAATTTAATGTAGTTAGGACGATGCTTAGGGTTAGGGATAAGATTAGTATGAATGAGACTATGTTGATTGCTCTTCTCTGGGTTGGGACCAGATTCTAGAGATTGGAAGTCAATTGTAATGGATATACTAGAAGAGCAGGATCCTCATCAGTAGATTGTTATGTAGAGGAAGAGTCAAATGACGTCGACAAAATGTCAGTATCAAGCTGCTGCTTCAAATCCAAAATGGTGGTTTGATGTGAAGTGGAATTTGATTAGTCGGAGGAGGCAAACAAGAAGAAAGGTAGATCCGATGATGACGTGAAGGCCATGGAAGCCTGTAGCTACGAAGAAAGTTGATCCGTAGACTCCATCTGCGATAGAGAATGGGGCTTCGTAGTATTCTATGGTTTGTAATGTTGTGAAATAAAATCCAAGAAGTACTGTTATAAGTATAGCTTGGATTGCTTGTTTACGGTTTCCTTCTGTAATGCTGTGGTGGGCTCATGTGACGGTAACACCTGATGCTAGTAGGATAGCGGTGTTAAGTAGGGGTACATCTATAGGGTTTAGGGGTTTGATCCCTGTTGGGGGTCATTGGCCTCCTAGTTCTGGGGTTGGGACAAGGCTAGAGTGGAAGAATGCTCAGAAGAAGCCAAGAAAGAAGAAGGCTTCGGATGTGATGAATAAGATTATGCCGTAGCGTAGTCCTTTTTGGACAGTTGGGGTATGGTGTCCTTGGAATGTGCTTTCTCGGACAATGTCTCGTCATCATTGTAATATTACAAGTAATATGGAGAGTAGTCCAATGGCGAGGAGGTTGGGGGAGTTGTAGTGGAATCATATAGTAAGTCCTGAAGTTGTGAGTAGGGCGGCGGTTGCTCCAGCGATTGGTCAAGGGCTTGGGTCTACTAAGTGAAAGGAGTGTGCTTGGTGGGCCATTTAAGATGTTTAGATGTTTTCTTGAAGATATAGGCTTAGTAATAGAACGAATACGTAGGCTTGAATTATGGCTACTGCTACTTCTAAGATGGTTAGTAGGAGAAGGATGGTTACAGTTAAGAAGGAAATTATTGGTATGATCGGGAGTAGGGCGGTGGTGGCAGTTGAAATTAGTTGAATGAGGAGGTGACCTGCGGTTAGGTTAGCAGTTAGGCGTACTCCTAGTGCTAAAGGACGAATTAGTAGGCTGGTTGTTTCGATTAGGATTAGGGCGGGAATTAGAGGTGTTGGGGTGCCTTCTGGTAGGAGATGGCCTAGAGAGGCTGAGGGTTGATTTCGTAGGCCTGTCAGTAGTGTGGCGAGTCATAGGGGAAATGCTAAGGCTATGTTTATTGATAGTTGAGTGGTGGGTGTAAAGGTGTAGGGTAGTAAGCCTAAAAGATTGATTGTAAGTAAGAATGTTATAAGAGATGTTAGGATTAGGGCCCACTTGTGGCCTTTTTTATTTAAGGGGGTTAATAGTTGTTTTGTTGTTAGGTTAAGAAATCACAGTTGAAGGGTTGAGAAACGGTTAGGGATTCATCGGTTATTGGGGGAGGGGAATAGGAGTGTTGGAAATAGTAGGGAGATGAGGATTAGTGGGATTCCTAGGAGGGATGGGCTTATAAATTGATCGAAGAAGCTTAAGTTCATGGTCAGTTTCAGGGAGAAGTTTTTTGGATGGTTGTGGTTTTATTGGAGGGGAGGTTAGTAGAGATGAATATTAAGAGTTTGGGTTGGAGAATGAGTGAGAAAGTTAGTCAGGATATTAGTATAATAAGGAATCATGGATTAGGGTTTAGTTGGGGCATGTCATTAAGGAGGAAGGGTGATCCTCTTTCTCTAGCTTAAAAGGCTAGTGCTTGTCCATAGCTTCTTAATGATTAGGATGAGAGAAGAGATGATCAGTTTTCGAAGTGGGTTAGGGGGGCAGATTCTACTACAATAGGTATGAAACTGTGATTGGCTCCACAGATCTCTGAACATTGGCCATAGAAGATTCCGGGTCGGGTGGTAATGAATGAGGTTTGGTTTAGTCGTCCTGGAATTGCATCAGTTTTTACTCCGAGGCTCGGGACTGCTCAGGAGTGGAGGACGTCGTCAGCAGTGACGATTACCCGGATGGGGGATTCTATTGGGACGACAACTCGGTGGTCTACTTCTAGTAGACGGAAGTTACCGAGGGGGAGGTCGGTTGTAGGAAGTATGTAGGAGTCGAATGTCAGGTCTTTGAAGTCTGTATATTCATAGGTTCAGTATCATTGGTGTCCGATGGCTTTTAAAGTTAGGTCTGGTTCATCAATTTCGTCTATTATGTAGAGAATTTGGAGGGATGGAAGAGCAAGTATAATTAATACAATGGCGGGTAAGATTGTTCAGACGAGTTCTACTTCTTGGGCATCAACAGTGTTAGAGGATAATTTTTCTATGAGTATTAATGCTAAAAGATAGAGTACTAGACTGCAGATAGCTAGAGCGACTATTAAGGCATGATCGTGGAATTCTACGAGTTCTTCTATGATAGGTGATGAAGCGTCTTGAAAACCAAATTGTGTATGGTTGGCCATATGGGTTAATGGGATGTGCTGGAGTTTCACCTGCGATTTAGTCTTGACAAGACTATGTAATGGTTTTACTAACAACCCATAAGAAAGAAGCATGAGTGGTTTAATGCGGTTGGCTTGAAACCAGCTTGTGAGGGTTCGATTCCTTCCTTTCTTGAATTTGAACGTATGCTGGTTCTTCGAAGGTATGGTAAGGGGGAGGGCAGCCGTGGATTCATTCGACATTAGTGTTGATTAGTTCTGGTTGTAGAACTTTGCGTTTGGATGCGAAGGCTTCTCAGATGATGAACATTAGTATAATTACAGCGGTTATTGAGATGAGAGAGCCGATGGAGGATAGGGCGTTTCATAGTGTGTAAGCATCTGGATAATCTGAGTATCGGCGTGGTATGCCAGCTAGGCCTAGGAAATGTTGAGGGAAGAAGGTGAGGTTGACTCCGGTAAATATTACTCCGAAGTGTGCTTTAGCTCATGATTGGTTGAGAGTGTAGCCGGTGAATAGGGGGAATCAGTGTGTGAATCCTGCTAGGATAGCAAATACTGCTCCTATAGATAGGACGTAATGGAAGTGTGCGACTACATAGTATGTATCATGAAGAGCAATGTCTAAGGAAGAATTAGCGAGGACAATTCCTGTTAAGCCTCCGATAGTGAACAAGAAGATGAAACCTAGGGCTCAGAGTATGGGGGGGTCCCATTTAATAGTTCCTCCATGCAGGGTGGCTAGTCAGCTAAAAACTTTGATTCCTGTTGGGATAGCAATGATTATAGTAGCGGATGTAAAGTATGCTCGGGTATCTACGTCCATGCCTACTGTAAATATGTGATGGGCTCAGACAATGAAGCCTAGGAATCCGATGGAAAGTATGGCTCATACTATTCCTATATAGCCAAAAGGTTCTTTTTTGCCAGCATAGTATGCTACCACGTGAGAGATAATTCCGAATCCTGGGAGAATGAGAATATAAACTTCTGGGTGACCAAAGAATCAGAATAGGTGTTGGTATAGGACGGGGTCTCCACCCCCAGCTGGATCAAAGAATGTGGTGTTAAGGTTACGGTCTGTGAGTAGTATTGTAATGCCAGCAGCTAAGACGGGGAGAGAGAGTAAAAGTAATACAGCGGTGATGAGGACGGATCAGACGAATAGTGGGGTTTGGTATTGTGAGAGAGCGGGTGGTTTTATGTTGATTGCGGTTGTAATAAAGTTAATAGCCCCTAAGATAGAGGATACACCTGCTAGGTGGAGGGAGAAGATGGCTAGGTCTACTGAAGCTCCGGCATGGGCTAGGTTACCTGCTAGTGGGGGATAAACTGTTCATCCTGTTCCTGCTCCAGCTTCTACTGTTGAGGAGGCTAGTAGTAGTAGGAAGGATGGGGGCAAGAGTCAAAAGCTTATGTTGTTTATTCGGGGGAATGCTATGTCGGGGGCGCCAATTATTAATGGAACTAATCAGTTGCCAAAGCCACCGATTATAATGGGTATAACTATAAAGAAGATTATTACGAAGGCATGGGCGGTAACAATTACGTTATAAATTTGATCGTCGCCTAGGAGGGTACCTGGTTGTCCTAGTTCGGCTCGGATTAGGAGGCTGAGGGAAGTCCCAATTATACCAGCTCATGCCCCAAAAATTAGATAAAGAGTACCAATATCTTTATGGTTAGTGGAAAATAATCATCGGTTAATGAAAGTCACAGGTAAGATGGCTGAGTGTTTAGGCGTTAGGCTGTAGACCTTTTTACAGAGGTTCGATTCCTCTTCTTATCGGCTCTGTAGTGAAGTTCATGTTGAGTTGCAAGCTCAGTGATGTGTATTAAATATGCACCAGGGTCTTTAGGCAGAAGCCTGTTGGTTAGGGCATTTAGCTGTTAACTAGAAAGTTATGGGATCGAAGCCCATCTGCCTAGAAGAAGGTTCTAGCTTAATTAAAGCATTTGAGTTGCATTCAGAGGATGCAGGGTAGTGGCCTGCGAATCTTAGCAGAAACTAAGAGGGTTTAACTCTTGTTTAAGGCTTTGAAGGCCTTCGGTTTAAGATGATCCTAAGTTTCTAGGGAATTGTGAAGATTATGGGGGAGAGTGGCAGAAGTACGATTGATAGGGTTATTAGGATTGGGATAAGGGTATTTACTGGCTTATTGGTCTGTCATTGTTTCATATAATTGCTAGAGTTTGGAGGTAATGTAATTGTTGCACAGTAAGCTAAGCGGAGATAGAAGAAGAGACCTAGTAGGGATAGGAGGGCGATGATTGTTGCTGTAGGGGTTATTTCTTGTTTAGTGAGTTCTTGAATAATGAGTCATTTTGGTAGGAATCCTGTTAGTGGGGGTAGTCCTGCTAGGGATAAGAGTGTAAGTATTAAGGTTGCGCTCAAGGCTGGGATTTTTGTCCATGCAGTTATTATTGAGGAGAGTTTGAGGGTTTTGGTAGTTTTAAGGGTTATAAAAATGGCAGTGGTTATTAAACAGTAGAGGTAGAAGGTAATTAAGGTGAGTTTGGGGTTATAAATAATAATAACAGTCATTCATCCTAGGTGAGAAATGGATGAGAAGGCTAGGACTTTTCGAATTTGGGTTTGGTTTAGGCCTATTCATCCTCCTAGGGCTGCTGAGGAGATAGCTAAGATAGTTAGTAGGGTATTGTTGAGAGAGGGGGATGTTAGTAGAAATAGTGAAATAGGAGGGAATTTCATAACTGTAGCTAGGAGTAGACCTGTGGTCAGGGATGCACCTTGAAGGACCTCTGGAAATCAGAAGTGGAACGGAACTAGGCCTAATTTGATTGAGATGGCTGTTGTTATAAGAAGGCATGAGATGGGGTGGGTTAATTGGGTAATATCTCATTGTCCGGTAAGTAGTGCGTTGGTTGTGCTGGAGAATAAAAGTAGGGTTGATGCTGCTGCTTGAACTAGGAAATATTTAGTTGTGGCTTCAATAGCTCGTGGATGATGGGGGTTTGAGATTAGAGGAAGGATAGCTAGGGTGTTGATTTCTAGGCCGGTTCATGCTATTGTTCAGTGGTTACTTGAGATTGTGATGGTGGTTCCTAGGATTAGGCTTAGGGTGGAAATTAGTTTAGCTTGTGGGTTTATTAGTAGGGGAAGGGGTTAAACCATCATTTTCGGGGTATGGGCCCGATAGCTTTTTTAGCTGACCCTACTGGTAATAGAAAATAATATAAAGGAAGTATAAAGGGTTTTGATCTCTTTTGTGTAGGTTCAATTCCTACTTTTCTAAGTCAAGGAAATGAGAGGGTTGGTATACCTCTATGTTCACTTTATCATAGTGACCCTTGTGGTTCAGGCACATTTCCTTTGGGTCTATAGGTACGGGGGTAGGCCTGCATAGCAGATTGGTAGGCTGGTGTGTCAGAGGCATAGGGATAGGGTTAGGGGTAAGAAGCTTTTTCAGAGGAGATGTATGAGTTGGTCGTAACGGAATCGGGGGTATGAGGCACGAATTCATAGGAATCCTGCTGAGAGGAGAAGAGTTTTTGTTGCTAGGGCTAAGGGGAAGAGTTCTTGTGGTAGGTTTAGTGAGCTTGGATTGAGGAATAGGATGGTCGTTAGTGTGTTTATAAGTATGATATTTGCATATTCAGCTAAGAAAAATAGGGCGAATGGTCCTGCAGCGTATTCTACGTTAAATCCTGAGACCAGTTCTGATTCTCCTTCTGTGAGGTCAAATGGTGCTCGGTTTGTTTCAGCAAGTGTTGAGATATATCATATTATTGCTAGGGGTCATGACGAAAAAATTAGGTATAAGGGTTCTTGGGTTGTAGCGAGGGTGTGAAGAGTGTAGTTACCACTTAAAATAATGACTGATAGAAGGATAATGGCTAGTGTTACTTCGTATGAAATAGTTTGTGCCACTGCTCGTAGAGCACCGATTAGGGCATATTTTGAATTGGAAGCTCATCCTGATCAGAGGATTGAGTACACTGCTAGGCTGGATAGGGCTAGTATGAATAATATTCCTAAGTTTAGGTCAGTTAGGGAGAATGGAAGAGGAAGAGGAGTTCAGATTGTGATTGCTAAAAGTAGGGCTAAAATTGGAGTTACGATGAAAAGAGATGGGGATGATGTAGATGGGCGGATTGGTTCTTTGATAAATAGTTTTACGCCATCTGCTATGGGTTGGAGAAGACCATATGGGCCTACGATGTTTGGTCCTTTGCGGGCTTGCATGTAGCTTAAGATTTTTCGTTCTACTAGGGTTAAGAAAGCTACGGCAATAAGAATAGGGATAGCATAGGATAATGATATCGTGAGATGGGTAAGGATAGAATGATTTGTCATATGATGGGGGGAGCTAGGGAGAGGATTTGAACCTCTGGGGAAAGGGCTTAAGCCTTTTGCATTTGCCAAGCTCTGCCACGCTAGCGGTCCTTTTCTAGGATATGGGGAAGTAGTTAAGCTTATTAGTAGTTTAGTTGGGTTCATTACTTTAAGCGAGGACTTACTTGTGGCATTGGTCCTACTTCTTCGGTCCTTTCGTACTAGAAGGAGTTGGTCATAGATAGAAACCGACCTGGATTACTCCGGTCTGAACTCAGATCACGTAGGACTATTAATCGTTGAACAAACGAACCCTTAGTAGCGGCTACACCACTAGGATGTCCTGATCCAACATCGAGGTCGTAAACCTCCTCGTCGATGGGGGCTCTTGGAGGAGATTGCGCTGTTATCCCTGGGGTAGCTTGGTCCATTGGTCAATTGTATTGGGTCTGGTTACTGTTAGTACGTTGATTGGTTGTTCTTAGTTAAGAGGGGTGGTCTTATTTTTGGAGGGTTCGTTTTACTCCAAGGTCGCCCCAACCGAAAAATGCAGGCCAGTAGTCCCAGGTGTAAGTGGGTCCGGTGGAAGTAAGTTTATATGGGAGTGGCTGCTGATTTTGAAGTTCCACAGGGTCTTCTCGTCTTATGTAATTATCCCTGCTTTTGCACGGGGGGATCAATTTCACTGATTACCTGCAGGAGACAGTCAAGACCTCGTTTAGCCATTCATACAAGTCTCGATTTATGGGACAATTGATTGCGCTACCTTTGCACGGTTAGGATACCGCGGCCGTTGAACATATTGTCACTGGGCAGGCATCACCTTCAATACTTGTTTTGCTGAAGGCTATGTTTTTGGTAAACAGTCGGGCCTTATGTTTGCCTAGTTCCTTTTGCGGGTTTTAATCGTTTCTTTTTAGGCGCTCCGGCATGGTTGGGTTAACGAGGTTGAGTGATAATGTTGGGTCTTGTTTAGAATTTATGGGCATTTAAGAGTTCGTTAATAATAGTTGATGTAAGCTTGCGCCTAGAGAGGGAGGGGTCACTCTAGTTACTTATTTTAGCATGGGTTCTCCTATTGGTAATAGGTTAACCTGCTGTGGGTAAGGGAGTTGCAGAGTTTTTGGATTTTTTGGGTTTGAGCTATGACGCACTCTTTGTTGATGGCTGCTTGAAGGCCCACAGTTTGTTGGTAAAAGAGCTTATCCGCTAGAAAAGAGTGTGTTCTTTTTGAAAGGAGCTGTACCTCCTTTAAGTAACCCTTGATTCGTCTCATGTAGGTTTGAATGTGAGGTCCTTATAGGAAAATTAAGGGAGAACTTAGATTCGTTTTGCAGGTAACCAGCTATCACCTGGCTCGGTTGGCTTTTCACCTCTACTAACAAGTCTTCCCACTCTTTTGCAACAGAGACGGGTTTGCTCAGAAAATAGCTGCTTGTAGGTAGCTCGCCTAGGTTTCGGGATGGCAAACTTAAAGATTCATTTCGCTTGATTGTTCTTGCTAAATCATGATGCGAGAGGTACAAGGGTTAAACTTTGCTGTTTTGTGCTTGGTTTATCATTGTTATTTCATCTTTCCCTTACGGTACATGTTCTCTATAGCGCCAGGGGAAAACTTTTCTATCGCCTATACTAGGTTAGTAAAAATGTTTTGTTTAATTTAGGGTGAGGTAGGTTATGTTGGGGTGAGTGAGGTGGGGCTAGAGTTAGGCTTCAAGACGATCTGGTGAGTAGCAGATATCTTTCAGGTGTAAGCTGAATGCTTTGTGTTATAGCTACGTCTTGGTAAACTAAGTGCACCTTCCGGTACACTTACCTTGTTACGACTTACCTCGTCTTTAGCTTGGTGTTGTATTAAGTTAATGAGAGTGATGAATAGCTTATGAGGAGGGTGACGGGCGGTATGTACGTGCTCCAGGGCCTGTTTAAAGAAGGCATTATAGTCCTACTTTACTGCTAAATCCGCCTTTTAGGGAGGGTTTCACGTCCCTTGTCGTAAAATTTTCTATTGTAGAAAATGTAGCCCATTTCTTCCACCTCATGGGCTATACCTCGACCTGTCTTGTTAGCGGTTGTGGCTATTGTGTCCACTTTTGGTCCTTCAGTTTTAGGGTGGGCTGGGGACGGCGGTATATAGGCTGTTTTGGCAAGAGGTGGTCGGGTGTAACGTGGGTTATCGATTATAGAACAGGCTCCTCTAGGGGGGGTTGGAGCACCGCCAAGTCCTTAGAGTTTTAAGCGTTTGTGCTCGTAGTTCTCAGGCGGATGCTTGAGTAAGTAAGCATCAGGATTTAGGGCAAGGCATAGTGGGGTATCTAATCCCAGTTTGTATCCTGGCTTTCGTGGGGTTTTATTAGTCGTAAGGCTAAGATCGTTTTTGGGGAAGGTGTTAAATGTATCTAGTGCTTATGACAGCTTGGTAACATTTCAATCTTAGTTAGGATGATAGTGAAAGACCACTCTTTACGCCGTGTAGAGTTAATTTGGGTTTCTTGTATGACCGCGGTGGCTGGCACAAGATTTACCAACCCTAAGGTTATTGCTATGGCTAAGTCAAGTTTTCACTTATAGCTTAATGTTAATTACTGCTGAAGTCCCGTGGGGGTGTGGCTGAGCAAGGTGTTTTGGGCTGCAATGTGTTTGGTGCGTGCCTGATACCTACTCCTATTATCTATTGTAAGATGTCTAGGGCATTTACACTGGGGTGCGGATACTTGCATGTATATATCTAGCAAGAATTAACGGTAAGGTTAGGACTAAGTCTTTTGTCCTTGGGTGCATTTTGCAGCCATCTTAACATCTTCAGTGTTATGCTTTAGTTATAAGCTACTAGGACGTAAAGGGTTTTTTGTTTGTTTTTGACTAATGGGTGGTGTTGAAAACAAATAAATGGGATAGAGAAGGCTTGTTCTTGTAGTTGAATATACAACGATGGTTTTTCAGGCCATAGGTCCTAGATAAAGGCTGGGTAGGAACTTATATGACGTATTTTATGTTTTTTTTAAGTGTTTGTTTTGTTTTAGGGGGGCTGGCAGTTGCGTCTAATCCTTCACCTTATTATGGAGTTGTTGGTTTGGTGTTGGCATCTTTTGTAGGGTGTGGGTGGTTAGTGAGTTTGGGGGTATCTTTTGTATCATTGGTGCTGTTTTTAGTTTATTTGGGAGGGATGTTGGTGGTTTTTGTTTATTCAGTTTCATTGGCAGCTGATCCGTTTCCTGAGGCTTGGGGAGATTGGGGTGTTGTGGGGTATGTGGTAGGACTAGTGTTGGTGTTGGTTGTGGGTGTGGTTGTTGGTGGGGTATTTGATGGTTGATGGGCTGGGGTGGATACTGTTGATGGTTGTGGAATGTTTTTGGTTCGGTTAGATTTTGGTGGGGTAGCTATATTTTATTCTTGGGGGGTTGGGCAGTTTTTAGTTGCAGGATGGGGTTTGTTGTTGACTTTGTTTGTGGTGTTAGAACTTGTACGTGGGTTATCTCGTGGGGCAATTCGGGCTGTTTAAGGGGTGGGGAAATGAGGTCAGGAAATAGTTTAATTTAAAATACCAGCTTTGGGAGTTGGTGATAAAGGTTTGATTCCTTTTTTTCTGAATAAGTGGCTGGTGAAGGGTGGGTGTAAGTTGTTAGTTGATTTTGTTTATGGGTTATAGATGTAGTTTTAGGGGTTTATGGATGTTATGTTTTGTGATATTTGAGTTGATGATGGAAGAAATGAATAGATGAAAATATAGAGGAATGGAAAGTAAAGTTTGTTGAAAAAAACAAAAATTAACATGGTTGTTGTTTAGTTGATTTTTAGGCGGAAGATGAACGTTTGTTTGATGAAAATTTTTTGATACAACAAAGTAACGAAAAAAAATGGAAAAAATTGGTGATTTATTAATGGCATCCCCCTGGAAATAGGTAAAAATTTGCATGATTTTTATGCAAATTTTGTGAAATTTACGAGGTAAAAATATGTCTAGCGAGCATTCATACAATAGCAACAAGCTAAGAGACGATGAGTAAATACCAAACCAAATGTACCATGAAAGTGCATCAGGGCTACATTATTAGACTGAATTACCCTTGAAAC
>JAWWEW010000028.1:18428033-18441441 GCA_035583185.1 Anabacerthia variegaticeps | reverse complement strand
GCCGCTCGCTCGCGGCCAGCCCCGGTGCTGCGGGGAGCGCTGTGGGCACTGGCGGCGCGCCCGGGGCGGGAGCTGCCCGCTCCCGGGAAAGGGGAATCTCCGGGATTCCGCGGGCTGCCCCGGCGCCCCCGGACAGCGCGGCGGGGCCGCACCGGGCACGCCCGGGGAGCGCCGCGCCGGCACACACAGACCCGGGCACGCCGGGCAGCCCTGCCCGCCGGCACGGGGGGACAGCGCTCGGGGGGACAGCGCTCGGGGGGACAGCGCTCGGGGCTCCGCCGCGCCTTAGCGCTGCCCCTCGGCCCGCCGCCTTAACCCGCACCCCGCACGGGGAGCCCCGGCCCTATAAATAGCGACCCCACCGCCATAAACAGCGGCCCCGCACAGGGAGCCCCACAAATAGCGGCCCCGGCCCCATAAACAGCGGCCCCTCACGGAGAGCCCCATATAGAGCGTCCCGGCCCCATCAATAGCGACCCCGCACGGGGAGCCTCGGGCCCCATAAACAGCGGCCCCTCACGGGGAGCCCCATCAATAGCGGCCCCAGCCCCATAAACAGCGGCCCCTCACGGGGAGCCCTATATAGCGGCCCCAGCCCCATAAACAGCGGCCCCGCACGGGGAGCCCTATATAGCGGCCCGGCCCCATAGACAGCGGCCCCGCACGGGGAGCCCTATATAGCAGCCCCAGCCCCATAGACAGCGGCCCCGCACGGGGAGCCCTATATAGCGGCCCGGCCCCATATATAGAGCCGCCCCCCCGTCCCGCCCCCCCCGCCCGGGACTCCCCGCGCGCGCCCGCCCGGCACCCGCGACGCAGTGCGGCCGCAGTGCGCGTGCGCGGGGCTCGCCGCCGCCGCCGGGGCTTCCCCGCAGTGCGCGGGGACCGGAGGGAGGGAGGGAGAGATGGGAGGAAGGGATGAATGGAGGGAGGGATGGAGAGAGGGATGGATGGAGGGAGATAGGGAGGGATGGAGGAATGGGATGGAGGGAGGGAGGGATGGGAGAGAGGGATGGAGGGAGGGAGGGAGGCAGAGAGGGAGCCAGGGAGGGAGGCAGGGAGGGAGGCAGGGCATTGGCAGATCCCGCAGCTCCCGCCGGCAGCCCCGGCCACGCCTGCTCCGGTGCGGGGCATCCCTCCCGGGCGGGCGGGCGGTTGTGTAACTCGCCGCGCTCCGCGGGTTTGCAGGGCTCTGCCTGCCCGCTTTTATGGAATATTTAGACTCCTGCCGTGTGTGCGGGTTTAAGGGAGCTGCTATATTTAGGGCCGTGCCTTGCCGGTGTCGCTGTGCGGTGCCTCCCACACTGAGACGTTCCCACCTTTAAACCAGCCATGGGGCTGTAGCTGCACGATGGAAATGGGAAAAGCTCCTGCTTATCTGCAGCTGGTGTTACTCAGTGGCAGCTAATACACATCTGTTCTTTGGTACTTGCTCTTTATGGAGAGAAATCACACTAGTTTCCAAATGTCAGTGCACCAGGCCAAACCTCTGCCTTGAAAATGTGATTCGGTGCTTTTCCTCTTTCAACAAATACCTGCTGCAGGGTTTGTGACGTGCCATACATAATGATTACAGCTAGTCTGACTTTCACCAGCCTGCCACAGTTTGGAGCCCTGTTAGAAAGGGAGGAGCAGCAGAACTTGACTTTTTCTACAAACGTCACGGTTTTTTTGGCTTCTAAACATCTTACTGATATTGCAGAAGCCATTGCACCTTTCTTTACCTCTCTTCTTCAAGATCAGAAAGAACTGCTTGATTCCCAGAGATTTTCATTCCTGCAGTCTGCATGTGTTAGGCCCAATATTCCTTCACTGATATTGAAGTACATCATTCAGAGAAGTTTGTTTGGGTTTTTTTTCCCAAATCTGAAATCACAAAGAGACAGAAAAATCTATTGCTTTCTTTCTTTTCAATTACCTTAATTTTTATTAATGTAATTCTAATTTATCAATTCATATAAGAGAAAACAAGAGACCTGCCTTAGAGTTGCAGACAGAGCAGTGTAACTAGCTTGAGCTGCACATAAACTGTAGTAATAAAGACTACTTTGCAACACGTCCTCCACCATTCTGGTGAGGCTTCTGGCTTCAGGGAAGTACTGGAGAGGCAGCAGTTGACTTACTGCCTTACAGCCTGCACACTGAGCTAGGAAGTTGCCTGTTGTCCTGAGTTTTCCAGACTCATGTTCTGTGGTTCATTTTCTGAATACAACACTAGGTATGTAGGAATTACATTAAAGGAGTTAGATTTTTACTACTGAAACCCAAGATCTGTTTAGTTCATCCAGACAGACATTTGTATAGTTTGAATGTCCAAAGAATTTGCTACTGTAGATCAGTATTTGAAAAATTATATCTTTCCAAAATGGCAATATTTTAATAAATTTGTAACACTTCCTGTAAAGCACAGAAGTGTAAGACTTTGCCACTGGACCACTCACAATTTTATTTGAAAATTTAACAATTTTAGCTGTGATTGTCCAATGAATAAACATATGCTGTACTCTGGGTCTCCTCGAAATTCCATCATTACCAAGTGTATTTGTTGCCTCTCAATACATTCCAGTGAGAGGAATGCTATTCCAAGGACACAGAGTGAAGAATGGTAGGGGGCTACAGAACAGAGAAGAGAGAACGGGGTACTAAGCTCCATGAAAAAGTTAAAAATTACCTGAGATAAATCCTTGGTTTTGGTTTGCTTGCCTTCATAGTAGAGGCTGATACAAGCTATTTTATATTCAGCTCCAGTGTAAATTTCAGTGTTTAATTTTTCACTGTTTTTTCATTCAAACTAATTTGTTGTGTTATTGGCCTAGAAAAAACATCACTGTGCCTTTATGAAATATGTTTCCACATGATTACAGCTTTATCTCTTAGATATTTTTTGTTCACTGCTGCTTGTATGACCAGCTTGCTTCCAGGTCTTGCCAACCTGTACTGTGACTAAAAGTGGTCAATGTTACTGTTGGCGCTGAATTAACTAAGCCTGAATAATTAGAAAAGAGAGGGTATTGTAGCTTTTTAAAGAAATGCTGTAGAGTTGTTTCTATCCTTTCACCCCAGAGCCAAAAACCATGACATTTTTCTGTATTCTACTGTAGGATATTCTACAGATATATTGAACTTTTTTTTTCTGTATAGTTACATTTATTACAATAAAAATCTATTACTTTTGGGTGGGGCACAGAGGGAATGGATACAAATGTGCTGATAAATTAGGAAATGCTTAAATCTCAGCAGCCTTTGCAGTCCTATGAGGAGTGAAACCCAGTGTTTTTGAACGCATGGCTTTGCTGTAGTGCCTGAGACTGCTGGCCCCATGTTTGCTGCAGAATTCTCCCCATTCTGTGGCACGTGGTTCTCTTTGCTCTGTGCGCAGGCCCCTGAGCTGTGCCGGCTGTGGCGGTGCTGTCCATCACCTGGGAGAGGGAACTCTTCCCTGGGACTACTCTAGAGCAAGGCATGCTCTACAAAAATTAAATAGAGCAGGGATTGTGTAAGAATTGGGTTGCTTCCCTGGTTTTTTTCCTGATCTCAGACATTATAGATGAGCAGCAAGATGACATCATCATTTTTTTTCAGAAATCCAAGGCAGCTGAGGGCTTTCCCCTCAGGCTTTCCTGCTCTGCTTTAAACAAACCCTTTAAAAACAGTTCATTTGGGATGCATGGATTAATAGACTTCAAAAGCCAGTACAGCACTTGAAGTATCCAAACATTTCCCTGGTGCTGAAGAGCACCTCTGCTCTGGTGAACCTTAATCCTCCAGCTGAGGTAATTTGGCTGCGGTTGCCAAGAGACAATGCTTACCTCAGTTTGCTGTTAGCCCTGTGACAAATGGTATTAGGTCTCCCCTATGGTATCAGGATGAGTAAGACAATTCACCATATTCAAGGCTGTCCTCTTTGTCCCTGCAGAATTAATATATGAGAAATATTAGAAAGGTAAAGGTAAGAAAGTAATGGAAGAAAGGCAAAGCAGGTAACAATTATGAGCATTCAACAAGTGTTAGCAATGAACAAAGACAACAGATGCCTCTACCAGTGCTGGGATCTCCCTGCTGCTGTTACACAAGCACTCATTTTCCTCCTTTGGTAGTTCACTTTCTTCTTGAGAACTAAAAATCACTGATGCCATCTACCTACCGTATGTGTGTGTGTCTTTAGAGATGAAGGGTTATTTAAGATGCCAGCAAGATTTAGTGTACTGAAGCTAAGGAAGCCTTCTGACATTAGATTAACATTTCATTTGGAATAAGATAAAGAAGAAAAAAGGAAATACAAATTTTAAGCAGACTATACCTTTGCTTTCCTGGCAAGACCATCGACAGCAATACCATAGCATCCTGGATGAACATATATGTGGATTACACTCCATCATTAACAGCTACTGCCTGGATGAAACTGTAGCCTCTCTTGTGGGCCTTGCATTCTGCAGGGCAAGATGGGCTGGTGCTAGTGACAGAAAGAAAAATGTCATGAAAGAGCAATTTAATTGTGTGTTCCTAGCCCAGCACAGGGAAAACACACTGCAAGTCAAGTGTTACATAACACAACCTTGGGAGCAAGCGCAACTCTGAGAGCAAATAAATCAACATTGTACCTCGTGACTACTAAACCAATACAATGAATGCTTCCAACACATTTGGTTTAACATGCTCTGGTCAGATATGTCATTATCTCAACCCTTCGTGCCCCACATAGGGCACCACAAAGGGCTGTTGTGGTTTAAATGCAGCCAGTGACCAAGCACCACACACCTCACACGGTCCCCTCCCCACCATGAGATGAGAAGGACAATCAGGAAAAAAGTGACAACTCCTGGGTTCAGATAAGTTTAATAATTGAAACAAAGTAAAATATAATACTACTACTACTAACAATAATAATACTAGCAATGAAAAAGAGAGAGAGGAATAAACCCCGAAATGCACACCACAATTGCTGCTGAGCTGCTGACCCATGTGCAGCCCACCCCCCAGCAATGGTCAGCTTCTGGCCAGCTCCCCAGCTGACATTCTGTGCTGTGGAATATCCCTTTGGCCAGTTCGAGTCACCTGTCCTGGCCACATTCCCCACCAGCTCCTTGTGCACCTGCCCACTGGCACAGCATGGGAAACTGCAAAGTCCTTGGCTTAGGGTAAGCACTACTGAGCAACCAGCAAAACATCAGTGTCCGTCAGCATCAGTTATCAATGTTAGTTTCATACGGAATCCAAAACACAGCACTGCACCAGCTACTAAGGAGAAAATTATTCCAGCCAGAGCCAGGTCAGGCTCAAAGATCTTCTTTTCCCTCAAAATGTTTTAAGTTACTGAAAATAAATAAGCACGTTGCTGCACGTGGGACAGGGTATATACTGATACCCCCAGCATCAATACAGGCTGGGGGATGGACAGATAGAGAGCAGCTCTGCTGAGAAGGACTTGTGGGCGGTAGTGGTCTAATGGAAGATGTCTCTGCCCATGGCAGGGGGGTTGGAACTGGATGATCTCCAAGGTCCCTTTCAACTCAACCCGTTCTGGCTTTCTATGAGTCAGTACTCCAAGTGGCAAATTTAGTGATTTGACAATGCCATTTTACATGACATTTCCCACTTTCTGTGGCACAAACAGTGCTACAAGTTTATTTACAAGATTTTGCAAGACCACAGAGGTAAACCACACCAACAACAGAAGGTATGTTAGACAGCAAAACACTAGGAAATTCATCCCAGAAATACCTACGAGCTCTTAATTATAATGCCTTTCTGCTTAATCTGAAATATCTATGCAGAATACTCTCCCTCTTGCTATGATAGTTCACTAGTGAACAAAAATAAACCACTGCTGCATACTCAGGATGTTATAGAAGGATGGAGGCTTATTGTTCTGAAGATTTGTCTTCCAATTTTCAAATCCCATGAGTTTGGGTTTTTTTTCACTCTCACTGCAGTGCTCAATAGAAAGTAACATGGAAAAAAGTGTTATTGCAGCCATCTATCTCATGTTCTCTCCAGCCTGTTAACAAGAATTCAGAAGGCAGGAGTTTCTTCTTGAATGACATTGGCTGATAATGAAATCATAGTACTGAAGGGAGATTCTACATCCTCCTGCAGAGGCAATTAATTGGCTCCCACCTCACAGCAGCAATGCCCCCAGCCACAGTAGCCTCCCTCTTTTACATTACTCAGCTTCCTATTCCATGCTAGCACGTGCTCAGGTGCTGTAGGTGTAATCATGCACACACATACATACCACCACAGTAAGTCACTGTATATATTTTTTTTGGAATTGACTAACCATATCCAAAGCACATGAACAATTCAAAGGCAGAACTTTAACCTGCTCAGACTGTGGCAGCAAAGGGCAGCAGCAAACTGCAGGACACCATGCAGTGACTGCAACAGTCACAGTCACTTTGCAAATAAACTATGTGTTCCATTAGAGTATGAAATTTGGAAGAAAATAACACCCCTTGCATTCCAGTTAGTCCTCAGAGATCAGAGGGGCTGGGTACTGCTAGGCTTAACTTCCGGTTATAACCAACTCATCACTATAAACTCTTGAGTAGGAGCAACAGGTCAGATCAAGTATTGAAGACATTTCTAGTTATACTGCCTTTCCTCATGGATGTGACCGGTGTGCATCCTGTGTTTGATGGACTGGTACATGGCATAAGGAAGGTGCTGAGTTTCCTCAAATTTTTATCCCATGGCAAATAAAAATACAGTACTTGATACTACTATGAATCAAAGGAGATTTAAAAATGCACATAATTGCCAAATATCTTTCTTCCTCTCACTTGTCTTACACGTTTTTAATGCGAGTACACCACCTATCACTATGTCTGGCAGTGAGCTTCTGAGTAAGAGCTATAATTTGGCTTTTCTATATTGTATTCTATATTGCATTTTGAGTTGGCAGATATAACACTTCTTAACTCCTTTTTTTTTCTTACAGTTTGCTTTTGAGTGCTAACATACACATTGCTGCAATCACCTGGCTGAACAGATATGCTGAAACCACCTGCAGTCCTGCACTAGAATAGATATTCTGCTCTTACAATGTCCTTGGTTATAAATCTGTCCTTACAGAGGCCTTGCTGTCATCCTCAGTGACTGTCAAAACCTCAATAGGCTACAGCCTTTTTTATCCCTTGGTTTTAATGTATTTTGTTTCATTCCTAATTGTAGATTAAAAATATGCAAATCACTTGCATTTCCTGTACAGTTTTCTAGGTAAGGGGATACTACTTTTTGTTTCTACCTGTTCCTCAAATGTCCGTGTGTCTCTGTTTCTTTAAAAGTAGAGAATACAGAGCATGGGGGGGGGCAGGGGGAGAACCCTCCTTGGGAAGCAAGTCTTAGGGAAACTAAGCTTGCAATTGCTGAAAGTGTCAGTGCTGCTGCTGGTTCAGTATCCATGGAAACCTGATTTCCCATCTTACTGCAGGAATTAATTGAAGATCCCAACCCACTTGCTCAGGGAATCACTACGATATTAACTCACATCAAGCTATCAGGCTCACTTTATTATCTCAGATTCTCTTTTCATTACTTTTTATCAGAACAAAAGGTTCAATTAGCTTTCACCAACTTAACAAAAAAAAAAGCCATGTAAATCTTCACCTCCTCAGAATGAGGGCACAGCACAGAGGCTACAACTTGAAAATCTACATCCTTCAAAAGGAATTTGGCCAAAATGTCAACAACAGGAGAAGGTGCCCAGTCAGGAGTGCTCTGTGCAAATCTCCTTTCCAACATCCTGGACTCTATTTTTCATCTTGGGGGAAAGACTCACTGTCCACCCTTCAGTATCAGAACGTAACTTCATCTTCCACAGTCCATTCTTTCCTAAGATATAACGTGCAAAGCTTCAAAGAGAAGAAGTCAAAAGGGACTTTTGCTACGGAATATTGTTTCCAGACTTCTCTTTGAAAGCTTTTCATTAATTACAAACATAAGCATGTCAAGTTCCCTCAAGGTCTGCTTCTGGATCATACATCTCTGGTTATCTACCTTTGAACTTTCTTTCCTCTTGCTTTTATTTCCTGTCGAATTCCCTGATTGCTGTCCCCATTCCCTTTATTTCTCCCCGATCTCCAAATCTCTGCGTCTTTTCTGCTTGGACATTGATTTTCTCCATTTTCATCTTTCTGATACTTTGTATTTAGCAGCTGGTCCTTTTGTAACCATGACAACTACATCATATCAGCAAAGGATCTCACTATTATCTGAGGAACAGGATCTCATTAGATGCCAGGGATGCTGCTTGAGCTGACGTTTAGTGTCCTGTACCCAGGGGAGGAGCTTTATTTGGAGTTTTCCATATTTTCTATGAGCCAGGAAAGGCCAATTTCTTATGTTAGCTGGTATTCTTCAGACGATTGTCCTTCTCCATCTTTTGGTTGCAATATCAAGGCCCAGTCCCTCCTTCTTATCACAGGAAAGATGGCAGGGATGTTATAGATCCATGATACAGTCCCTGGGTTAGATCTGTTACCTCTCAAACACTGACAGTTTATAAGAAACTGATTGATCTCAAACTGTAATTCCAGGTACTGCAAAAGGTGCATATACTTCCTACAGAATAGTTCTGGATTTCTGGGCAAAGCTAAACACCACTGTTTTCTCTGAATGGAAAATGCAGGCAGGGGAAAAGTGAAAATAACATTTTGAGCTGGCTTGGTGGTCATTCGAGACTAAAAGTTGGGAGGATGAAGAAATACCATAGACCGGTGAAAGACTACTGGAGTACAAAGACAACAGTATTCTTAAAGGAAATAATTTTCCCTTCTAGCTGGATTTACAAATTATATGTTTTGTTATATTGTTACTCACCACAAGACTGAGGACTCTAGCTGTGGTTAATCCCTCCTCAGTCTCAGGCTGAAATTTCCCAGCATCAGACTCTTCAGACATCTAGAGATTCAAATGCTGTCAGAGATGAGTTAGCCAAATGCAGACTTTAAGAGAGAAGTCCAGGGAGAAGAGAAATTAGTAGGCAAGCACCTACATCCCACCCAGAGCAAAACTAGACCCTCTCTGTGTTTCTTTTCACCCACTGTCAAAACACCAACTCACTTTTACTTCCTGCCTCTTTCTCGTTACATCAGCCCAGACCATCAGGAGCTGGGAATCTCAAATATGGGATAAAGTAACACCTCGGTGAAAACACCTGCTTTATGTTCAGCTGCAGTAAGAGCACCACTTGTTTTACTCTAAGAGATTACTGACAGAAACCATAACAAAAATAACATAAATTCATCATCCATCCTCTTCTGTCTGTCTTCACTCAGTTCAGGCTACTTAGATTTCAAAAAGAACCTTAAAAAAGGGAGCTGGCAAATACAATTTGATGGGAGCTTAGGAACAAAGGGTGAACACAATGAAGCAATAGGGCAGCAAGTGATGAACAAACAAGCAAAAGTACTTTTCTCTAGTACTAGCCAATGGAACCCAATGCCGACTGATGCTCCATAGACCAAAAATATGAACAGCGACAAAATGGGCTCCATAAATAGATCCATTGGTGACTGTTAAATGTAACGTTGAGAGGCAGTCTCTGGTTCAGGAATCACCTAATAGTAGATTGGACAGTGGGAGCAGGAGAAAGAAAAAATCACACTGTGCATGCTTTGTTTGTTATATATTATCACCATCCACAGCCAAGAATTAGATGGGTTAAGGAGAGTTGATCTGTCAGTTTTTACAAAGGCAAAGCTCAATAAAGTACAGAAAAATTCTCAAAAAGATCAAGAGTCTTGCTTTTACAAAAGGAAGAATTAAGATGCAACATAATCATTAATAAAAGTCCCCCACAAAAAAGAGGGCAAAATATATAACCTCTCAGAATATAAGAACACCATGAAACAAAAAGGAAATATGTTTTTGCACAGTACCTAACCCATGAATCTGTTGTGAAATACCACGGAGACATAGAGCAAGCATGGAGCACTACATCTGGTTAGCAACATGTTTCAACCTGGATTTAATTTAAAGAGACTATTCTCTCCCATCACTGCTCCTTCATAGCAAAACCTGAATTAAACAGTGGTAACTAGTAAAGAGAAGCACCATTAGCCAGGCCAGGACAGTTAACATTCCTTACAATCATCTGCCTGTGAATAACTCGGTACCATCAGAGAGACAAACCTGGGCTGGCTGGACCACATAACTGAGGTAATTCAGTGGTTGTGTCCTGAGATTTTCTGGGAAGGGTTTAAAGTTTGTGGCTGGAATGACAGGAAATGGAAATTTTGTATATTTCAGATCAAAGGGCCTTTTAATAAATCATTTTTATATGAGTGCCAAAAGAAGCAAAGAAGGCAATCCTGCTCCATTATGACATAAATTTCAAACCAATACCTTAAACCCTGAAATGTTAGTAAGAAACTCTTATTGCTGGTGTATATTACACGGAGCATTCTGTTTGGCTTGTTTGCTACAAGCAATTGCAGTACTTGTACATGAATTAGGCAAAACCCCCTCTTCCCTACATTCATCTGCCTGTCTTTGCTGTCCTTAAGAAAATAAAATTCAGTGTTTCTCAAAATGGTATGCTCTAGTTCAAATTCAGGTGCCACCCAGATTCTCTCTTTACCAGTATTCATCTAGTGGGTTAGATTATGTTAGCAGGGAAGTTCCTGCTGGCCTTCAGCTCTTTTACAAACTGTCTTCTTGCTTCAACTTGCCCCTTCAAGCTTTTAATTTTGCTTCTCCACAAGAGCTTCTACCACTAGCCAGATACTTCGGCCAATAGTTTTCTTTTGCTTGGGACTGTTTTGGTGTAGGAAGGTGTGATGTAGTAGTTCTACCCAAGCTGTTGAAGATTTTCTCTGTATCACTGCAGACTGGTTTGTATTTGCAAGGTTGTGCATGGAAATGCCATTTGCTGTACCAAAGGGAACAACATCTGGAAAGGGACAGGAGAACTAATGATTCCTCAGCCACTAATCTAGCAGCTGAAACCTAAGTCTCACTGTTATTAATTCTTGATTTTTACCTCCTCACTTTAGCAAATGAAATGTTATTTTTGCAGGCATTTATTAGTCTAATATCAATACTCCTTTTCTGAAGAATTAAACATCTACTCTTTTCAGTATTTTGCATGGGTTTCAAAAAGAATCTTTGGGACCTACCGTGGAGAAAGTATGCAAGATAATTCAGAGTCTCCCAAGGACAGCAAGGAGAATGCTACCAATTTGATTCAGTTTGTAAACATGTTCTCTACAGTACACAATTCCACAAAACTCACTGAAGTGAGAAAAAAACATTTTTCCAGCCTATAAAGTGCAATATTTCTATTTCTGCCTTTTCCCCCCTCTTTTTTTTTTTCCCAAGTTCCTGAAGGGCAACATAGTCAGAGTTTATTGCATCAGAGACAAGGAAGGAGGGGGGAATGTTTTCACAGAGAATTATTTTTGGGAAGTTTCACTAATGCAGGGAATGGTGCAGCCCTTGAGAGAAGGAAGTCCAGAACAGGTCAAGTCTGGCTTCTTCCAATACCTTGGTTAGGGATAATACCAGTAATACAATTACATTTGTCAAGTTTGGATGAAATTCTCAGATTTCCTTCAGAAACAAGGCTAGGGTACAAGAAGTGTTTCAGAATATATGTACTAGTATTTTCCTTCTTTCATTAAAAATTTACTCCAATCCATCCTTTCACAGAATGAACTGTGATCACTTAAAAAAAAAAAAAAATCAGCTGAAAATGGGCAGCTTCTATTTCAGCTTTCTTACTGAGAAAAACATGTGAGTTTTCTGTGGCTGGAAGTGTCTGAGGTCAGGTTGGACAGGGCTTGGAGCACCCAGGTCTGGTGGGAGGTGTCTCTGCCCGTGGCAGGGGGTGGAAAAAAAAGAGCTTTAAGGTCCCTTCCAACCCAGGCTGTTCTGAGTCTGTGAAGTAAAACTGGAAATGCAGCACATTTCTTCTTTCCTGCTACAGGGAAGCAGTCAGGCCCTGCCTTGCCCTTTCAGTTCTTTCTACGCTGCTGTTATTTTCAGTTTGGCAAGGTTCTGCCCAGTGAAGATTCAGCTGATCTATATAAAATAAAAAATGGAGTGCAAGAATACAATTAATAAAAACAATGCCACAGATTCATGGGCAACAAAACAGTTTTCCTGTCTCTTAGGAAGATTTAAAGATACCTTTAACAGTGTTTTCATGTATTTAATTATATACGTGATCATATATTTAATTATATGTGACATTAAACTGACATTTCTTTTCCATTTTTTCTTGCACACCTTTAAAATATCTGTCTGCATATTTGCACTTGGCAATGCAAATACTTGGTCAGTTAGCTCTGCCTCAGTTCCCAGATCCAAATACCAGGTAATAACTACTTTCGAGTACAGCTGCTTTGAGTTAGATTTGAACCTGCAGCAGTCCTCAATGTTATTGCTGCTTTCCAGAGGCAATGATTATCTCTGATTCTAGCATATTCTAAATTCCTCACATATGTTACTTTATAAAAAATTAACTTACTAAATAATCCTAGAAGCTGTTTCTTGCTCATCAGGTGTGTTTCCCTTTTCATTCAGTACGGCTGCATGAAGTTAATTCTAAGAGATAAACAAATAAACTTTATTGACTCTTCAAATAGCAACATTTTAGTCTTGGCTAGCAAATGACTTTTAAATTAATCTGTTAACTTCTTTGGGTACCCTTCAGAGAACACATGGAACATCTGTCTCCAGTATATAATGACGTGCTATTGTTGCCTACTGCTAAGCTTTTAAGATGTAGAGAAAGAGTTCATGTCTATACTTCTCAGTAGCATAGAGGATTTATTATATTACCCAGTGCTTCATTAAATAAAATATTCTGTTTCATATTATATATGCAAATCACAATATGGAGAAAGGGGTTTATATTTGCCCTGAGAATTCCAAATTAATTTTTTTGTTGACACATAGTCAAAGCACCAAATAAACAGACTTTTTTTAGTAGAAAGAGATGGTCAGTTATTTATGTCTGAAAAGCTAAAGCCCACACTTACTGTCATTGTAAAAAGGAAATTAGATTTGAACATTTTTATGCTGTAAGGAAAAAATATAAATTGCAAGACCTAATTACGAACAAAAAAGGGTCATTTTTCACTATCACAGAATATTCTGAGTTGGAAGGGACCCACAAGGATCATCGAGTCCAACTTGTAAGTGAATGGCGCCCATGGGGAACAAACACACAGCCCTGGCATTGTTAGCACCGTGCTCTGACCAACTGAGCTCGCCTCAGTAGGCATGTGAAGAAATGGGGAAAGCAAAAAGCCTCTCTAGCAGGGAAGGAATGCCACCCAGGGGGATACTGACAGGCCTAAGGAGCAGGTCCAGCTCTGGGGTGCCCAGTACATGGGCCTGTTCAAGCAGGTCCAGAGGAGGACACGGAAATGATGAGAGGGCTGCAACCCCTCTCCTGTGA
>JAWWEW010000028.1:18358745-18427933 GCA_035583185.1 Anabacerthia variegaticeps | reverse complement strand
TGTGAGGTTGGTGATGCCCTGGCACAGGTTGCCCAGGGAAGCTGTGGCTGCCCCATCCCTGGCAGTGTTCAAGAACAAGTAGACTGGGAGGTGTCCCTGCCAGTGGCAGGGGGGTTGGAGTGAGATAATTTTGAAATGTTCATTCTAACCTGAACCATTTGATGACGTGCTGGGTTATGCAGAACACAAAGACGCAGCTCTGCAGCTGTAGAGTACCACACACACACACTGGGCAATGGTGCTTCTCTGACCCCTGCAATTTGCAGGTGGGAAGGGAAGGGAGGGAAGAGCAGAAGTTGTTGTTTCCTGGGAGTTTTTTGCGTTATCATTTACTCTAGTATTTTAAGTTACCATGTATGCTGTAAGACAAATCAAATACTTTAACTGAAATCTGATAAACCCATTTAGACATGCAGCAACAACAAATTCCACTAGTTAGCAATTATAAAGACTCATGTATTAGAGACAAACCTTAGGTTATTGCAACAGAAACAGGTCAATTCATGTTTTCTTATTCCCAGCCTAAGCCCAACGAATTAATTTTTATAGAATACAAAAATTTGACAATACCTCCTCTTGTACTTTTAAAGTAATAATAGGAAATACAGTGTGACTATATTGCACTCACTCTGTTAACCTTCCCATTTGCACTTCCTGACTTTTATTTTTATATATTGAACTTTAATGGTACGTGAACAGGAGGTTTTTTTGCATTGCATTCAATAAAGATCAAGTATTTGAAAAATAAATGTTACAGACATTTTAGCTACTTAATCTCCTGCCCCACCTCTCAGTAGGTTATTGTTCCTGAACATATATTATTTACCTTTTATTTCTCAATACAGCACAAGTCTTGCTTCAAAGAAATTCTGAAGACAAAAATTACCTCAGAGTATTAAAAGCTAAACCAATGCTTAAAGTTAAAAATCACAATCTTTGATTAGGAAAAGTCTAATAGGAGTTAGAATAGTGGTAGACTTACATGTTCTTCTTCATCTTGCCTGTAAAAGCTGAGGAAAGAAGTGTGATTGTAATAACACGTGGTACAAACACATCACTAGAGGCAAAGCACCCCTCCTACTTCACAATGGAAATAGCCCGTGTCAGGACTGTATGCTTATCCTGATTTTGACTTTGCTTAAACTGTTCTTTTACTGAATGCTGTGAGTTTTTATTGCAAGCTGAGCAAGACTTGTAAAATCAACCCGACTGAAAACTCATTGCTGCTTTCTCATTAATATGCCAGAAGGACTGTGACATTTCCATGGAATGTCTGTGCTCTTGGGACTGATGATTCAGTGTCGAGCTGTGTGGAATTTCTACAAAACTTCAGCCCTCCTCACTTCTCAAATGGCTTCATTTTACCAGTCTGTCAAGCAAAACTAAAAATAATTGTTTTGTGTGCAATTACAAGGGAAAAGATGGAAATTTCACTGCACAATGTATTAGGCAACTCATTAGAAAGCCGAAGCAGCATTTTCAAGAGCTGTGTGATATATATCTCCCATGTTTAATTCTTAATTTTTTTCTGCGGTTAGAAAGAGAAATCATGCCAAAATTTTAAGGTGCACAGTGAGTAATACCTAAGCTAAAAGAGTATGCAATTAAGATTTCTGTGAGGTCAATTTGATGAAATTTATGCCTTGCTTGTCATAGTTTCATGAAAGCGATAAGGAAAAAGCTCTGTTTAGAACAGGGCTAGCAACTGGCAAAACAGACATATGAAAGAACTGACATCTCAGAACAAGTATAAAACCACAGACTAATTCTGGTTTTCACAATATTGCAGTTTAGAGACTTGCCTCACTATTAAATTAAATGGTATCCAATGCAAAAGAGTCATTTCAAGAAAACGAATGCCTCATGACAGGTCTCAAAATCCAGCAATGCCCCCAGAGGTCTGCACCAATCTGTGTCCTGTGTGCAAGTGATCCTGGCAAGAGTCATCCTTTGAGTCACAGTAAAACAGAACAGGGACAAAGACAAAAGAAATCATGAGATCCACTAGTAAGCAGAGTCAAGGACCTTACAAACATTCTTCCCACACGAATATCACAAAATAATAAACTTTAAGCTCCCTCACAGGCCATTTCAGAAGGAAAGGAACAGAGCAATTTTATTAACAACTTTTACCACATTTAATTATCTATCCAAATTTTTAATTTTCCAAGATAGCAATTATGTTGAGAAAGACCCACAAAGTTAACAGAAGTGTTGTATTAAAGGAACTGAGTAGAATACTTTAAAACCTGATACACTTCAGAGTATTTAGTGAATCATATATTAAATCTAAAAATAATGCAATTTAAGATGCATTGGAAAAGCTGATGAACATAGATATGAAAAACCAAAGGAATCAACAGTATCTAACAGCTAAATACCTTCTGATTTTGGGGCACAGGATGACATCATCAGAAGTTTAAAGGAAAATCATGACAATAAATTAATTTTTAAAAAAAAAAAGAGAAAAGCAATTTGGAAGGACAGTCTTCCAAGAAATCATGTCTTTAATCACCTGGAAAGAACTCCAGAAAACAAGATGTACTGAGCAGTAAGAAATCACTGGATCAATATTTAACATACATTATGGCAGCAAGAAAAATTCACTGTATGTAATTTTTATCTGCATAGCCTCACAAGCAGGGAGGGCATTCTACTTTTAAGGAGTCTATGTTCATTACTGAACACTTTTGCACAAAAAAAGGATTCAAAAGGCAAAATGAACATAATTCAAATGAGAGTATATTTTATAAGTCAACGTTTAAAGATTTAAGTATGTTAAGTTTAGTAAAATACCATCTTCTACGTCCACAAATCCATCTGACATGCAGAGTTCAGATGAATACTCTATAGGAATGATAATGTCAAATTAGGATTAAAGTAATAACAATGTGTTCAATTACTTCTTTCTTCTTCTAAGTAACTCTAAACAGGCCAGAATTTTCCAGACTTCCTTCGAGTCACTTCTTCAGGGTGGGTGTTTCCTTCCATCATAGGTGTGCACATCTGTGTACAGTGACTTCACCCACCTGACAGACACTGCTCCTGGTCACTGCTGTGTCATACATGATGCTGATTGATTCTTCTACCCCTGCTTCTGCCTTCTGCTTTCTTGCTGCATGGAAATCTACTGTAAATCCTGGCACATGGGTTAGGTCACTTTCTGAAAAGAATCCAAATTACTTTGGTGGGACTGTTTCTCCCATTTCACTGCCGTAACATGTAATTAATGCATTATGTAAAAATCAATTAAGGTCATGACTGGTTTTTCTGCAAGCTGAGTGTGGCAGCATTTGCAGTGTCTTTCACTGTGCCGACGGCAGAAGCTCCATAGCAACAGCATGTTTCCATTCCTACAGGAACCACATTGCTCCTGTACTGCCTATCAGGAAAACTCTTTCGATGTGTAGTTGCAGTTAGTTTGTGTGCTGAAGAATTTATTCTGATTAATAAAGATTTAACTAAAAAGCTGTGTTTATTTGTCCACAGTTAGCACAGGTTTCACTGCTCCAACTTCCATGCAGAGTGACAGTACTGCTTTGGTGCCGAAGTGCAAGTTTTGTCTTCTTTCACCTGTAATTCAATAATGCTCAAACATGTGCAAAAGCTGTTTGGAGGGCTTAAACAGACATTCCCTGAAATAATTCTGCAATTCTCTTATACAATCTCTGATCCTTTTCTTTACATGTAGCCATTGCAAAAGGTCTTTGCCCTTTTAACACCATCCAAAAAAAGCTTTTCTTAAAGTATGCATGAGCAAACCAAAACAGATTCCATAAAAAGTAGCCAGATGGTTGGGCACAATTATATGAAATACAACAATACACATTTTTAAGTCTAAAACCTGAACACCATGAATATACTATTGTACCCCAGATACTACCACTTACAGCCAGTAGACTAAGAGGCTCTAAAATGAAAGTGTTTTACTGGTAATCATATCACATCATATTCAAGATACTTCATTGCTCTGTACCCTTGTTTTCCTTTTGATCCCTGTTCCATGTAGCCTATGACACTTACGATTTAGGAACTATTCTAATGGTGTATATATATGCAAGGGAGAACACAAATCATCCCCCATCTAACTGGTAGGAAAAAGCATGCCAGGTCAGGACAGGCACTTGTACTGTCATTCCATGGGAAATGAGGCTGATGAGAATTGAACAGATCTCCTACTGGATGCAGAAAATGCTTCCAAAGCCTCAGGGTTATCCACATTATTAAGTAATGACAGCTCTAGTGAGGCAACATCATAAACCAGCATGACTATTCCCAACCAGATGAATCTCTGGGATTGAAAAGGATTATCTCCATTGCTGTGCTAACAGACTAAGCAGACTGCCAATCATCTCTAACCTATTACTTAACAACACACAAATTCAGTGGCCATTTACACTGCAGCCTGCCAGGCCAGGAGGAAAAGAGGCTCAGCTTCAAGAGTAGTCAATGATTCTACTAAACAGGCAGACTCAAAGTCCAAACCCAGTGCAGCTCATTAACTGTTCCTGTAATTATTCTGCATAGGTGAAGTGCTGTTGGAACAAGTGGGGATATGAAACATCACAGGCATACACAGAGAGGAAAATAACCACATAATTTTTTGCATATGCCAAAAAATACAAACACCTTTTATTTATCACATAAATATTTCAGCTCCTGACTGCTGAGTTTGCAAATGTCAACTCTGAGCTGGCTGAAATAGAAGCAGCAGCAAATCTGCTTCCTTCATTAGGACATCCACAGAGAGGGAAGCCTGGTGGGGGGGATGGAACTAGATGATCTTTAAGGGCCCTTCCAACTCAAACCGTTCTATGCTTGTTTCATTCACCGCATTGACAAGAAAAACTGACAGCAAGGTGCTAAAAAGAGAAAGGCTTCACCTACATGAGAGTCTACTTAGGGGAGAAAAAAATGCTAGGCTGAATTTCAAGGTCAAAAAGGATTTCAACTCAATGCAAAACAGAGGCTCAGTCCATTACTACTGTTTGGAACTTCCAGCTAGAGAGCACAGTCCCTCACTTTCAGACTTCTGTACGACCCAGAACACCAAGCAGGATGCCAGCAGAACCCTCCTTGCTGCCTTCCTCTCTGATCCCACTCACTACAACTGCTAGAGCCTCTGACGAGCCACTTTACTCACTAGCAGGGTCTGTGGAGGACCAACTGTTGATGACAGCCACAGAAAATTCTTCTCACAGTCCATTTTTAATGTCACACACACTCTGTCTGTTGTCTGCACCACAGGTTTTTCAGTAAGTAAGCTGAATTCTTGCTACCTGCCCTGCAAGACAGCTATTATTTCCTGACCAAGCTAATATTTCATGCCTAGGTATAGCAGCTATGCAGTACTGACTAAACATTTATGCTCTGTACATGGACCCAGATACAGATATTCACTGTTCTCTAACTTTTCTTTCCACCCTCTGCCCTCCCCAGAAGTTATTTGCAGTTATAATTTAGGTAGGTCTCCTAGATGCTTAACAGTAACAATATTTAATTCTGCAGGAGCAAAAAGGCCGCCTAACAAATACATCTGTGATACGAATCCAAGTCCTCTGTCAACAGCTGGGAAGTGAACACAACCTAATTGAGAGGCAACATTTAAGTGAGGAAACAACGCCAGGACAAAACAGATTCTCAAAACTTGCCTTATTTTCACAGGGCAAAAATAGCAGGACACCGTATTAATTTTCATATCTTTATTCATTCAACAATGGAGAGGGGGAAAGGCAGAAGACTAAACACATATAAGACATGAAGATAAACTAAAACAATTTAGGAGCACAGTTTAAGAAGATAACAAAACCGCAGTTTTTAAAAGAAAAATATTCACAGGCATCAGTAGTTTGAAATGGGCATGAGGTGGAAGAAAACTATGTAAACTCAATTGCAAAGAACAAAAAGCCATACCTGCAACTCATAAACCTGCAAGTCTATTCTAATGACACATGGGGATTTCAATTCAAATTATCCAAGACGTTTATCTGTCAAAATAAACTGGAAATAAAAAGTGAATAAATAACCTCCAGAACCTCTCCCCCCACGGACATCAATAACTAAACCTTATCACAGCAACTTTTTGTTCAGAGGTGCCATCATACACCTGTGTTCAGTTATGCTTGGAGCAGCACTTACCAGAGAGATCCACATGAAACAGCAGCAAGAAGTAATATTCAAAATTTAGTCCTTAGATGATGCCTTTTTTGTCTTGTCAGCAATCTTCAGCAAGCTGATACAGCCTGAATAGACACAGTATAATAAGCTTTTCCAAATGCTCTTTAACCCCAACAGAAGGGCTGTATTTACAGGTTTATGACCCTTATGCCTCAGAAGGGAACTTGGCCAGGAAAGCTGCTTCTAGCAGAAATGTCAAAATAATCGAGAAGGAAAATAAGGATTAGCTGCCACCTTGTGGAATGAAAGCGCATCTGCATTGATAAAACCTTCTGTATTATACTCTGGGTAGAAACAGAAGATAAGCAATGGGTCTCTTTAAAATAGGAGAAAATAAATGAGGGTAAAAGAGTAAGATATAGAAGAGAGAAATACAGGAGTTTCTTTAATATTCTTCACAAAAGAGAATGTGAAAAGATACCTAGAAAGAATCTGGGTATCAAAGCAAACACAACATGAGATTTAGGTTTTCTGCATTTAAGTCATAGCAGCAAGTGACCAAACTTTTAATGACTCTACAAAAAAAAAAAAAAAAAAAAGTGACAGAATTCAAACAACTCCCTCTCCCAGGAAAACTCCATTAACCCTATCATTTAGCACCACCATGCTTCAGTGCACGGGTAAAAAGGTGACAGTGTCATGAAGAGGTATTTTGCAGTGTGTGTGTAAGTCCAGACTGCCCACTGGTCATTAAATAGACCAAGCAGTATCAGAGACAGGAGCCTGGACTGGCTGAACCAATTCAGTTTGGGCTGGCCTTTTCCCTGCTTTCCCTTTTCTGGGGTAATAGCCTCGGAGTGCTATAATGGCTCCATGCATCAGGTATTCCTGTGGTAATTACAGAATGGGCACAGCAGCTGACTTTTACAAAAATTAAGCTATTAAATGCGATTTAGATTCTATTTAATTCATTATATTCATTGCCCCAAATAAGCAAGTAATAGCAGCAATGTTGTAATTTGTATTCAGTTGCTAGATTCCCCAACAGAGCATAGAAAAAAGAGAAAGATTGGAAAATTGTGTTGTTTGGCTTTGGCTAAACTTGTATCTGCACATTTCCTTACAAAACTGATATGGAGCATTAGTAGTGGAGAGCCTTTACATTAGAGCTCTATGTTGGCAGACATTCCCTAAACACAAGGCTTAGTCACGAGAGCCCATTCCAACCTTCCTCAATAAAATATTAATTTCATATAACTTGTTAAATCATGACTAAGTGTTTTGCATAATGCAATACCTGCTCTTGAGATGGGGTATGTCAGGGCAATCTAAACTTGTAGCTGAAATTTAGCACCTGTCTGAAAGCACTGTGTTGGTTTATCTAACTCTGATCATATAATGAAAAAATAGAAAAATATCGATTTCCTCCCTGCTCCCCCCCTGAAGTCTGACATTGAAAAATCCCCAGCCCTATTCCAAATCCTATTTCTCTTTCCTACACTAACCTCCTGAATATGTTCTGGATCCTTCTTCAGTCTACAAGTCTCCATCTATGATGTTGCAAATAAAAGATCTCCTTTTTCTCAGCTCTGTAAAGACTCTCACACCATCTCAATTATGTTCCTATTAGATTTCCATATATTTTGAGAGTGGAGATGAGACAACCCATATACCTCTTGCTGCATCCTGCACAACCTTCTGGCCTATCAGCCACTCCTCCCTGTTCTGCACTGCCTGGAAACTTGCTGAGGGCACAGTCTGCCCCATCCTCCAGGTAACTAATGAGAAAACAGGCCCAGCCCTGGGATGTGCTGCTGGCCTCCAACCAGACTTCCTGGGACTCATCTGCCCCCCTGGGCCTGGCCTTTCAGCCACTGTTTTTCCTCCATCACACTGCCTGTTCATTCTTTATCAACTTTTCTATGTAAGACAATGTCAAAATCCCTTGGACCCATATGATCTTGTATGGTTAACAAATAGAAAAGTCAGGTTCTTTCCCTGAAACTCTTGCACCATTAATTAGCTCATTGAATAAAAAAAGAAAACCAACAAAAAACCCATCCAATAACAACAAAAACCCAAACCCAAACCAAAACCAAACAAAAAGCAAAACGAAACACCAACCAAAAAACCCAACAAACCTGTCTGTTTTTCAGAATGCTAATACACTGTTACCATGGCCACAAATTGCTATAGTGACATTAGATACATCTGTATTTCTAGATTAAAATTGCTTCTATTTTCACAGAAAACAGATCCAATTGAAAGAAACTACTCATCCATCCTTACCAGGAAATACTACTAAAATTCAGAATATAAATTAGGGCAACGCACAGCAATTGGTTAATTGTAAAAGCAGAGGGGAATGAATGACAAACACTGCCATTTACAGAGCTGCTTCCTGCAGCTAGAAAATGGTTTGAATGTACAACAAAAGAATTTGAGGACAGTGATTCTGTAACACTATTGTCTCAGCAAGCCTCACTGGATAAGAGCTCAATTAGAAAGCCCAGAAAGCTTAAACAGCCTTTTTAGTCAGAGGTTAACTGCAGTAATACTTCATATTTCTCTGTTAGAGCCCCAGTTTGTTTTTCCCCCACCCCCAAGGAGGACCTTCACTCTCATACACAGGAAATATTGCTGTTCAACCTATCATAATTGAAATAACTTATCAGGCAAGTCTCTGCTCTCATTTTCAGTGATTTTATGTTATACTTACACCCTCTGGTGGACAAAAAAGATTTCACAACTCTCCTCGTGCCTTACTGCCTTTAGATCAGCACTGTGCTAACAGAACTCTGACATCAAAATGCTGAGTCCAAACCAAGCATTGCCACACACTCTCTAATTCCTGCACTTCAAGGAACACCCTTCAGTCAGTCATCTTTACCTGGCTAGATCTGCATCAGATCTGCCTCTCTCTTACTGGGCTGTCATTCAGCCAACATTGGCCCATAAAAAGCTCAGCAGGCCTGAATTTAGATATGAATTCCTGGTCAAATGTCAAAATTAAAAAAAAAAATCATTTATCTCTACTTGACATTCACAACATTTGAGAAATAATCTAACAAAGGAGTCAAAAGTGAGGAGCCCCTCAACTCAGTGCTTTCCCAAATAAGGCAGCAGCATGAATACAGGAGGTTTGTATTCAATACCAGGTTTGATGATCAGGATAATTTCTCTACATTCTTTAGTCACCAAAGATCTACTATTTCCTTTCTTTTTGGCAAGTTACCAAGCACTACGTGTGACAAAAACTTAGTTCCCTTGTATGTAAAATTTTATTTGCTCACCTTCTACACTGACTTTCCTCCCAAACCTGCTGCAAAGAACATGACTGAACTCCCTATCCATGTAAGTCACTAAAAAATTTATGACAGCAGTGAAAATGCACTGCTATACTGACTTACAGAGATAGGGACAGTTATATATTACAGAAGACTTGAGCTTTTGCTCCTTTAGCATTCACATATTTTTGCAGCATTCCCACAAAGGTTACTTCTAACATGACTTGTCTAAGTATGCAGACAGAATGCTCTTGTCCAAAGGGCCTGCATGAAGCATTTTTCAGCCAGAATCCACTGCAAGAAAAGGAAAATACACGAAACTCTGCTTTGACAATCATGCTGATTCCACCTGGGAATCCAGCCCTAGGCCTTGTTGTACATATATGAATCTAGGTCATAGGATTAAATAATAGAAAAAGGCTAAATTTCAGCTCTAATACAGCGTACTTCATGTCTCCAGTCAGCAAAATGAAAGCAGTCCTTTCATTTAGGGTTAGGAATAAACATAATAGGAATAATAGGAATAAACATAAGAAATATAACTGGTTCACAGAAGAGTAGGAGCTTGGAAACAGAGCAAGAGTAGTGGTTTGCTTGCAAGGGGTTTAGGGAAAGAATTTAGGCAGTATAGACCTAAATTTACCTGCGAAGTTGCAGAAAAACCCCCACCAATTTGCCACTGTTTCTTTTCACAGTTTTTTCTTTCCAGTTCTCATCAGAAACAGAGCACGGGAAATCTGGACACTGAATTTGGGCACACAATGCTGTGTGTATGAGCATAGCAAAGTCCAGCATTTGGCTGATGCAAAAATGCAGGCTTTGGCAGGGGGAGGGTATAACTTCCCAGACAAATGTATCCTCTGGAGCTCCCTGCTGGTGCTTTTCCAGCATAATACATCCACTACAAAGTGATGAGATACTTGATATTCATCTGGTCCTTCCTGCAGATCAGCTGCCTGCTGAGGTAAAAGTCAAACTTTACTGTTCTCAAGTCATGAAAGGCTCAAGAATCTCAACGCATGTTGCTCAAGCTCAGTTTAGAAGGGGGCAACAGAAAGAGATGTTCTAAGAGAGAAATCAAGCTCTAATCTGTAGAATGCAGAGTTTAAGTGTTGTTTGGGGCTTCAGAAAGCAGTATTTATGGGACAAGTGTACTGTGCACAGCCCATTTTCCACTCTAATTCTATCTCACAAGACAGGTTCTTAGCTGCTATGCAGGTATTGTCTCCATTTACTGTTGAAACCAACTGTTCTCACAACTTTACTCTGCAGATGTCTCCTGAAGCCTCTAGGCCTTGTAATAATACCTATAAGGAACATAAGGCTGAATTATGTTTCTAGTGTCTTGCAATAGCATCAAATTCCAGATGAAAGGTGACCAGGAAATCTTTCTCTTCAGAAAACTAAAGCACATTCCAATACAGCATGTGCATTTTTGCACATATCAGCACTTAAATATTAAATTCAGTATGCTCCAGACCACAGGCAGCACACAGGAACTCCTAGGCAACTGCCTCTAGGTGGTTTTGATTGAGCAGGGAGGTTGAACTGGATGACCTCGAGGTCCCTTCCAACTCTTGCAACTCTATGATTCTATGAGTTCACGTAGCTTCAGAATACTTTGCTGGTTTTTCACGTATCTGACTTTGCAGGACAACTCAGAAAGCAGCACCGTGAGATGCTTCAGCCCGATGGCACATTACAAACTCTTGTGAGTAATGCAAGAAAAGCTGTAGCACAGACCAGTTACAGAGAGATGTGATTCAGCATCTCTCCAGTAAGCAGTAATGTGACAATACAGTTTCTCAGAATTAAAAATAAGAATACATTTTTTCCCCCTAGATTTCTCCCTTAAGGAACAAGCCACACTCTCCAGAATTATATGCAACTTTGGAAGACAGATGGGAAAACTCAGCTCAATCCAACAGCTGCTCTCAGCACACAATGACACTTCACAGTTAACTTGCAAGCCTCCTTAATACAATGCTCTGTGTAGATCAGAGAACCAGCAGAGTTCTCCACAGTTATCTTACTTTCCTCCTAAGGCACTGTGTTTCCTGCTGATTAAGATGGCACAGAATAAATAACAATTACTGGAAAGTTGTGGTTCTCTAGAAATCCTGCTTTTCAAGGCTGCATATTGTGAGGGAGTCATACTTCCAAGAGGGGTGTATAAAAGAAAGCCCAGCACTGCAAAAATACAATGAATGGAACTCAATTCACTGAAATGAGTGACAGTGAAGCTTCCCCAGAACAAGCTCTGCAGTTTTAAGAACAGCAGAATCCCTCTCTCTATGTACCCTCCATCTGCCAAGGAAATTAATCTAGTCTAAAAGAGATCAGTCTCAGAAATGTGAAGCTGGAGAATCAGAAACTCAAGAAAGAACAGAAAGTAACAAAGATGTTTAGCTGAAGTGTAAAAGTTGAAAACCTGACAGTAGTTTCCCCTGTATTTTCCTATTTCTTACCCACCATGGACGATACTGCCAAACAAGAAAACATTTTTCCCTTTTATACAACAAATCATTCAGTTTCTCAAATAAGAAGCCACATTTCACTATTTTCTTTACCAACAGCAGAATACTGACCTGTAGTACTATAAAGCATGAAGGTAAAACATTTCTTTTCAAAAGGCAATGATGGCTTCAACTTTGTATCTCATGGTACAGGTATTTTAGGATAAATTTTAGGCACACAAAGTTTGACACACACATACCACACCATCCCCTCCCCACCCCCTCCCTTCAGGTATCATTTTCTCTTACTGAATTTCATTCTGTGCCCAGGCATATTAGGAAAAGGTTATAAACACTTAGTGAACACAAGAGGTTCTACTGCTAGGTGAAGATTTAACCATTTGCTTAATTGCACAACGAAGCCCATGGATGATACTGAAGAGAAACTACATTCCAGCATTTCCTGTTGAAAACACTGAACAGCAGCTGATAAAAGCATTTTATCAAAACAGCACATTCAGCGTTCTCATTAACAAGAGATTTTCTATGCAAGACAGTGCCATCCAATGCAGAACTATATCTAGAAACTCACTAAGAGGTCACGTGGGTGGTGGTAGATCTGCAGAGGCTTTGATCAAGCAAAGCACAATCTAGCAGTCACATCTGTACTAGAAGAAAATAGCGTCCATGCTAAGACATTGTTCTTGCTCTGGGTAAGTTCTGCTGCTTGGCATCATCAGCTTCATATCACACACTAGGCAGCAGTCCCTGACTCTACTCCAGACTCACTGTTGAAACAAAGTCATTTAATTCCTCTGTATAAACAAAAGTCGAGTAAAACTGACCTATACTTACCCAAGAACTAATGACATCAAGCACCAGTCCTAAGTAAAAGCTACTTAGCACAGGACCCAGCTCAGGAAGACAAAGATAAATCCAAATGCCAAAACAATCTTCAGAAATTCTTCCTGTGCTTCAAAGCAGAAGAGCCACTACAAAGGAACTGATTCTAGAGAACATTCTGTAAAGTCACTCTATGGAACCCCAGTAATTGTAGACTCTCACAATTCTTGCACAAGGAAAGGGCAGAAGATCAACATAAGGGGAGACTTGGCTTCCAAATCAAGTCTCTCACAATGACTTACATAAATAATTTGCTATGGAAAATTTTAGTTAAAGAAAAAAAAAATCAAGAAACATGGTCACGGAGATACTTGTTATATAGAGAAAAATGGTTCTCTCTTGCTCAGTATAGTAAAGTCTAGGACAGCAATTCCTCACAACTGAATCTTCCACATAATCATGGAAGATTTTTATCCTTTATCTGGAAAGAGGAATTTCCTTTGGAAACAGAAAGTATTCCTGCTTCAGGACAAGCATTTGCACGTGCAAGTGAGACATGAATACAAAGTTTGCTAAAAAACTAAAAAGAACAAAGTAATTGTGGGGGATTTTTTTGTGAAACTCAAAACTCAAGGACAAATCAAGGATTGTCTACTGGCTTCTGGATAAAGCCTTGTGGATAACTCAAGACAAGTATTTCTAACAAGATGCAAGTTTCTGACATGGTCTGTCAGGATTTCAATTTTTATAAGCTGTAAATAGAAGTAAACCCAACCTAATCAGTTTCCTAAAATAACTGGTCAATTCAACAGCAAACAATTTGTCACCAAGACAATATGAAAAAAGAAAAAACTCAGTCCTAATCTTCAACTTTAAAAACTTTTGAAGGGCCAGAAATACCTGTGGAACCTCAGTTGCAGAAGTGCTTCTATACCTTGTCAACAGCAAAATACGGGGCTCTGTGAGGAATTCACTATAATTTCAGAAATGCGACAGCAAAAGACGTGGGCAAACAAGCACCTGCACCAAGAGCTAAGAATGGTCTTCAGCAGGGAAGCAGGAGTCAGGTTCTTTGATAACTAGTTTCATTAAAAATTAAGACCATCAAGTATTCATTCAACCATATCTGTAATTACAGATCTCAACAACAGGAACCCTACTCATCTCATAAATTCCGGCTGATTCAGTTGGCACGTGAACAGGGGCTCTCCCCTTAACAATGTTCAAGAGATTAGTATGGCTTGGCATGATGCAAATTTTCTCTGCAGCACTGCAATTTCACTCCCACAATACACAGTCTACATTCAGTGTAGTTTTCTGTCCCAAGTATTACATATTGCTCAAGTCTCAGGACATTGATAAACATGGCATGTGGTCAGGCAGAAAATCTGTGCAAGGGCTGCAGTAGGATAAAGCAAGAGGATTAATCACAGTATTGTGCCCTGCTCCTTGCTTTTTATTCCCCTAAATGAAATCCTGGAGTTCATGAAATTCATACATCAACTTTTCATCAGTTCTCATGCCCTGAGGATTGGGCCTCCTATAGCTGAGAGGTAAGGGCTTCTCAGTTTCTCAAGTATGCCCACAGACTATTTTGAGACAGATTTTCCCCAGTCATCTGCTAGAATAAAAGAATTTGTCTGTAGTAACAAAATCGGGATGACATGGAGTTTCACCATTAAGTGGCAAAGCAAGTATCCTTGCCATGGAACTGCATGGGACTCGCCTCATTCTGATGCCCCACAGGAACCAAAGTGAGCATCAGAATCTGAAATAAAATTCAAGCAGCTTCAAAAGGAGACAGAATCTTAGAGATGCCAAAACTTTCCTTCTCAACAGCTAACTCTTACAGATACCTGTATTTACTCCATCATATAATGTGCATGTAATAGCACATTTTCTTCATTACTCAGTTTTTTAATTATCTCCCTTCACCTTCCAGAAAAAGCAAAATAAAACCCAATCTCTTCATCTTCCAGTACGAGTAATGGAAATCTAGCATATTCCTCCCATGAGCTAGTCCTTTGTGTTCAAAAGCAACCAGCATACATCATTTCAGTCACCTTTCCAAAGCGGATAGACATGTCGGGTATGGTGCATTCTTAAGGAATATGACTCATGGTGGGCACTTCTTAACAACACACAGCTGCAGAAGAATACCCAGAGCAAGATAAGACATTTTAGGGAGCCACCCACCCCTGTGGAACTCCAGTGTCTAGTATTTTTCCAGATTCTGTGCAATGGATGTCTCTAACCCTAGTCAGTTCTTCCAGTAAAGATTCTCAACTAGGGTTATACAGTGGGAATTCCAAAGCAACTGGCTATGTACAGACATATCAGCATTCTCTCCAACAGAGAGATGAAAAGGAGAAAATTCCTGAGGATGTGTATCCTCTACTCCATTTTCTGAATCCCAGCCTCCCCCTTGCCTTGGAATGAGCTCTACAAAGCAGTATCTGTTATGTACAAGAATCTCAGCTCCCTTCCTTTGGAGAGTTTCCCCTCAAAAGCGAAAGGCAAATCCCGGGACAGAGACAGGTGCTGGGGAGGGGGAAGTTGCCTTAGGATGACTCGCCAGAAGCAAGAGAGCCAGCAGCTTTCTTCTTAGGGCGGGCTTTTACACTTCTTACTGGAAGCTGAGGAGAAAGAAAGAGAGGCATCTTAGGCTTGTTTACTTTAACATCTAAATGTTTAACTGAAAGATGCAAGAATGCAGAGTGAAAATAGGACAAAACAACTACAAGATGACTGGGTCATCTGTTGTTGTCTCAAAAGGCTATTTAACTATTCCTTTTTCCCTTGGTTATTAAACAATTTGCTCAACACATCCATCAAATAGCAACCAGAAGAAGAGATTCTAAAACAGGAGAAGTATGGTAATAAAACCAAAGTCAGTTGTTTCAACAGAAGGTCAGACACATTGATATTTCTAACTGGTAACATTCATGTAACACTTCACTGCCACAACTTTTCTGCTTCTTGACTTCCACCACCAAAGCAGTTCTCTGAACGCTGTGAAAATATCTTGAACTAATTTGCACACTTTACTCCTGTGTCTTTCATTCTAGATATTGGTTAGAAGAGCACATTTATTCATCTATGATGCATTCAGCCTTAGCAGGAAATCTCAGGTGTCAGCCAAAGAACTCCTAGAAATCCTACATCTGAACCAAAGATCCAATAGTCTGAGCATAAAAACAAATATGCCTGGAAAGGACTTGATCAGTATTTTTGTATTCACAATAAACAGCAGTTGTTCTCACCTTTCACAATTTCACTTAAAAAATTTCTCACCAGGAAGCTTGGAATAAAATTTTTGATTCTCTCGTTTCCCTGCTCCTCTCTAATATGCTAGAGAAGAAAGCACACAGGTCAACTAGGAAATAAGCCATAGGAATTTGAAAAAGATCCAGGCTAATTTAAAATGAATCTTTGGACCTGGTCCTGGGAACTGGTTCTAGATGGCTGTGCCTGAGCAGTGGGGCTGGATGTACCAGATGAATTCAAAAATCCTCTCCAACCTCAATTGTTCTGTGACTCTGTTACAAAGAGTACTTAAGCACATGCAAAGGTGTCCTGTACACTGCAAAATCAGGTTAATAGTACAACTTAAAATGATGCTCTAAGCAATTACCTTCCTCAAAATTATTTAATAATTAGCCTGAATAGCTCAACAATGTGAGCCAGTTATATAGCACTCCTTGTCTTAGATAAAAATAATAAAATTAGAAGACCAGGTTGAATCAAGCAACTAGGACCACAAATTCACAAAAAGGGAGAAGCACTTTATCATGTACAAATCAAACCATACCAAACGTTTGAGTCAAAGCCTGGAAAGCAGCACCTCAAAAAGTATATTCTACAAAACACATCAACAGCTGAAAAAAAAAAGATTGCTAAGCTGAAATGACTCTTGGACATAAACTGTGTTAATTTTTCTGTATGGTTTATTTTAATAATAAGAATTCAGCTATCTCATGTCCCACCTGAATGGCTGTAAATATCTTGGATCATCACATGGATATACCAAGACAAAACTCCACTGGGAGGGGTGGAGTGGGGCAGGTGGGGACTGGTGTGATTTCCCCAGATCTAATATGCAAAGCCAAGAGAGGCCCTAAGAGAGTACAGAACTGCTGTATTTTAGATGAAGAGAAAGTGCCTGTCTCAGGGATAAATGCCACAGTACTATTATATATTCAGACTGTAACAGACAGTTAAAAATATCTAATGCTCCACCCTTCAACACACAATCTGAGTGAAAGAAAATCTGGGTCCTGGCTTATGACAGGGGCTTCCAGCCATGACAAAAATGCAAGAGCTAGAGACTAGTATGGCAAGCACACAAATCCTCTGATGTAGGACCCAACTAGCAAAGACATTCCAACAAAGTTTATACACACTGCTTTTAAATGGGCCAAGACTGTGAAGCTAGAGCCTCCCAACGAAGCTCACAAACCAGTATCTGTGCTGGAAATAATCTAAACACCAGCTCACCTCAGTTTTCGTCACCTTTTTAGGAGCTTTGAGACTCTGGGTACGTTTAGGAAGTTTGTCTCCTGCATCTTCATCTGATGGGTCTGTTCTAATGTCTGATGGGGTTCCATTAGATCGAAGTGCCACACTGCTCTCCTCTCCTGAGGAGTAACAGGAAGCTAAGGAACAAGAGAGAAGTTTTAGCAAATACTTTTAAAGAATCATGTGAAGCTTAAAATGGTCCACATGAAAGGGAGATGTCAACAATCCTGAAGAAGGATAATCCAAAAGCACAGAGATGTATAGTAAATGGGAAGGCTCTAGGGAAGACAATGCAACCTCTCCCAGACAGCAGCAATCATGTACTCCTCCTGAGACCCAAGGCACGGCAAGTCCAGGGAACCCCTCCTGGCTCACCATGTGAGGCCTTACACAATGGCCCAGGCAGGGGCTCTCTACCTGAGTCTTCAATGGTTTCCAGGAGATTCCCACCAGAGGAGTGCAGCTGTGGGTCACGGCTCCGCATGTGCACAGTGTCTTCATCTCGGATCAGAGTGAGGTCCTGCATGCTGAAACTTCGAAGCTTCTCAGACAAAACTCCCTGGCCCTAAGACGACATAAAAATCAGGGTGAAGGGCACTTCACCAAGACCATCTTACATGGGATCATTCATTCAGAAGAGGAGGAAAGGTGCCCTATTCCCCACTAGGGTACTCTGAAAAAAACAGAGAAAGGAAAAAGAAAAGTATGCTCCCAAGACCAACAAGAAATGGTTAAAGCCAAATCCATTCCACTCCCCCTCCTCTTTTTGTAAGTCAAAGGATGGGATTAACCACAAGGCAGACTGGAGGAAAGGGAAAGTAGATTGGTGCCAAACAAGTAGGAGTGTCCCTAAATCAGCACACAGAACTAAACTGCTGGGGGATTCCTGAATGTGACAGAAGGTGTTGCATTACCTTTGCAGCTGCAGTAACTGCTGCATTGGCAGCAAGGTTTAACCCTCTCTTGCCAACTCGCATCATGGTTTCATAGCTCTTGTCACAAGCCTGAGTAATGTATTCATCAATTTCCTAGGAAGGCAATGTGGAACATGGCATTTAGCTCCTCATTATAAACATGATCAAAGTCTCCCCATCATCACCCTTAAAAATGCAGAGCTCAGCTGGACACTTTTTTACCAGGCTACCACCATCAGCCGTCATTGATCACATAACAGGAGTTTCTCTGCTATTTACAGAAAGCTTGTAAATACAACTTTTAATTACATATGTTATTTCTAAATTGTAACAACCAAAACAAAGCAGTCACTTATACTGACAGTGTGAAAAAACAGATGGGCCACAGAACATGCTGCTCCTATCATGATTCAAAAAGCTTAACTACTGACATTGACTATGAGAGCTCATGACACTGGGTTAGCCAAACATGCTTTCTAAGCATTAGACAAACTACTGGCCACATTACAACCTTCAGTAAGCCGCAGTATGACATCGTTATCAAAGACAGAATCATTCTACATCCACTGATGTCAGCACAAGCATGATTCACACATTTCAGTTCTTATTGTGGCATAACTGAACCAGAAGTCAGTCAGCTCCCAGAGAGGTCAGTATCTTCTAACAACAAGAAAGTACCTTCTCCTTATTGGAGAGCGTTGGGTGCACAAACTTCCTGTAGAGGACACTGGAGCCCTTGGTGTAAGGGGAGAGCAGCCAAATCACAAATGCGATTTTCAGCTCGAAATAAAAGGGAAACCTGAGAGAAAGAGGAAAGAAAAAAAAGAGAAAAAGAGAGAGAAAGATGGAGAACTGGAATCAAGATCAGCACAGAGACAGATGGAGATAACTGCTAGAGAGCAGCATAGGCAGAAAGCGCAGGCAAGATAAAGGCTCAGAAACAAGAGAATCGATTAATCAGGTCAGAAAAGCAGAACCCTCTTTAGAATCCTAGGACATACCTTCTTCGAGTCTCATTTAGTCTTTCATCCATAGCCATGAAAACTCCATAAACAGGGCATCTCTCAGCCCTGCAAACACACCAAATTACAATCTGATAGCTACTCTTATCATTCTGAAGTTTGTTCAGAGAGTATCCAGTGGATGTTAATATTACATTAGTTTCCCTTCTCATTTTCCAAAATTTTCAACTGTCTTAATGATGTCATGTTCCTGCTAAGGCCAATGGCTGTTTCTGAAACTTCCTGTAGGCACTCCTCAGATAAGACACAAGGGCCAGTGTAAATGAAAAAGAGCTGGCAGCATGTAAGTCTTTTATCTCTAACCCTTATAGCAGAGATTGAAACAAGTGAAAGCAAACTCTCTACTGACTCTATCAGTAGTAAGAAACTTCTGTTTTCAGAGGTCCATTTTAAGTATATGAACAAGATAAAGCTCTTGTACTTTTTAGATCTTTGTCTGTTTTTCAAAGTTTATGCAGGAAGAAGCAAAACTGCCAATTATAAATTACTTTTGTAATGTAAATATAGCCATTTCACAATTTTTTAAAAAATGAAACTCTTGGCTATTACCGTTTCAGAGAGGTATGCAAAGCCCAAACACTAAAGCAATGAAGAAACTGAAGACATCCTGTTCCAAAGGTTCAGCTGAAGTCCTATTACAATGGCCTGGCACTTTTGGAGGCCTCCACATTGCCAAGCATGACACAGAGCACTGAAAGGAGCAAGAACTTGCTTCCCTCAACTTCAGTCCACCCCAAAACCACCCCATTCTCCCTAGTGGCAGAGAAGTTCATCATGCAAACCACTCCCAGCACAGACATGCATGTGATCTGCTCCTCCACACAACAGACTGTCAAAGCAAAATAGGTCCCTTCTTTCTACCATACTTTTTTTTTTTAAAGTATCTTTCAGACTACCATTTTTCAAACTTTACCAGTTCACATTAACAGCTCCTCAAAAATATTTCATGTTAAAAATGGATAAAGATCATCTTACAGATACTCTGCATTGACCCTAACTTTGCAAGTATAGGAGATGAAACAACTAAGACAGCAGCTACTACTCACAATATCTACAAACCTGCTGACTCTTCACAGGGATTGAAAACTCCTAAAGGAGAGACAGTTTATTCGTAGCATCTTAACACTTCTCATCTCTCCTTAAAAAAAGCCAACAAAACAAAACAAACACACCACTACAACAGAAAGAGATCCCAGCAAGGAACTCACCAAGAAAGAACAATGTCTGTGAGTGTTTCTGCAGTGGTGAAAAAGGCAAACACAATCCAGTACATCATCCACTTCACCTGCAAAAGAGCAGTCACTCAATAGACATCCATCAGACGCAGAAAAAAAGTGAAATGTCTTCTCAGCATAAATGACTCATCATCTCCACACATTAAGATGAATTCAGTAAGAGGGATATACAATCAGTAATGGAGAGGGTCACATACTAAAAGGTATATTATAGTCTGGGAAAACACATAGGATTAATGTGCTTTAAATAGATAAATGCATACAAATACACTGATGAACAACATTATGATGCAACAATGTTAAGGTCCCAAATGAGCTGGAAAGACTAATCAGTTCACTTTAAGAAGTTACACGCTTTTATATATCATGAGTATTGTAATAAATAAATATACACACACATATGTAAAAGTTTAAGTTTCACCTGTAGCCCTATATTTTCCTTTTGTAAAGTTTTTCTTTGGGAAAAAATAAGAAAAGCAACAAACCAAACAATGTATCATTTTGCTCTAGCCCATTAATAATTCTTTGCCTTAAACATTACTCCCAGAAATTATACAAGCAATTCTTTATTTTTAAATAAAGGCTCACTGAGAAAGGTAATAAAGCAAAGAACATGCTGCATCAACCTCATCCTCTTGTTTAAGGTTTCGAGTGTGTATATATAAAAAGTCCTTTGTGCTATTATGACACATCTGCATATGCCTATTGTCTATCTCCCTGCTTCCTCACACCTTTATCTGGAGCAGTATTTCTTTCAAAGCATAAAATAATTCTCCCCTAACAAACACACACTCACTCTCTGCTGTTCTAATAACAGGTTCCTCAGCTACAGGTCAATTATTCCTAAGGAGGAATCAGCTGAATTATAAAAACTGCTCTCTTATATGAGAAATTGCCAGTTTTTTATGCTGTTGAGAATTAGAAATGTAAGTAGTGGATAAAAGGAAAGGACACCTCTACTATTAATGTCACCCAGAATGGGAAAAAAGAACTAAACTGAATCAGGGAAATTCCACATATTATATCCACACATTAATTCATATATTAAAATTACAGGAACAGTCATGTTCATGTAATAATGATATGCTGACAATCTTTGTTATAGCAAATTATATTAAAGCAGGTATTTTCCCAAACTTGCACATGTTGGAAAATTCAGTGATCTGTTCTTGAAATAAACTCCAGAACTTTCACAAAAAATAAAATCAATCTGCCTCTAGCCTCTCTAACATAGTGGATGGTTTAGAAGATAGTGGTTAGTAATCCCAATTATTTCTACTTTATTGTGATTTTTTTTTTCACAACAGAAGGTAGCAAAACTTGTATGGCTCTCTCCTGCCTTTTTTTCCCCCCTTGTACCATCAGTTTGGATAGGACCAGGTGTCATTCGGTTGATTTAAAGCAACTCCATGAAATGAATGGTTAACTCTTCAGTGCAGCAACATAAATCAGCTCTTGTATGAAAAAGTGGGTGAATAATGATAAACCACAGTTTGCAAAAAGGGATCCCAAGGGGGGAGAGACTTCAGAAATGCTACACACCAGTAAATCTTACTTCAGCATTAGGCAAAATCAAGGCAATATTAATAATAAAAGCAATTAACAGATACATATATATATGCAATAAAATGAGAAATATAGTTAAAAAAATAAAATTCACAAATGTAGCAGAATTCTTAGGTTACCATAAGATCTTGCTATAGTGCTTCCCTTACAGGCAGGGTGCATGGAGTTTTTAAATAGTTTTTAAATGGGTCTAAATAAACAAGAAAGGAAACTGTCAAGGATAAAAAGGACAGGACTCTTGAGGATTAACAACTGGTTAAAAGAGAGGAAACAAAGGATAAAAATAAATGGCCACTTTTCACAATGAGGAAAGTTACCAGTGGAATCCCACAGGAACCAGTGTTGAGATCTGTGGTGCTCATCTTCATGAAAGATCTGGAAAAGGTTGCGAATAATGAGATGACAAACTGTGCAAAAGATACTTTTCTATCCAAGAGATTAGGTATGAGCTGATTTAAGAATTCAGAAAAGGATCCTGATTGATCTCCAGTTGACATTTTTTTTCTAAATGTGATTAAATACAAAGCAAGGAACTTAGAGCATCTGCTTTTTCTTTAGTGAAAACTATTGTGGTTACATAAATTAGCTGATGTCACTCAGGAGAGGTCACTGTAGGCAGCCAGATGAAACCATAAGCTCAGTGCTCATTAGACTTTTTCACTCTGCTAACAGAATGCTCTGGAGTATTAGATCATGAACTGAGAACCGAAAACACTGCTTTGTTAGTGTTTAAATAAACTGCATGTTCATGTCTTTAATACCAGACACAGGTCTCTTGCCTTCTGTCTCCTCCTGTCACCCTTCAGCCTATGCTCTGTAGCCAAAGACAAAAAGAAATACAGCTCTTGAATAAACTAGAAGGATCCAGCTTCTAGTTCTAGAAGCCCCTGAAGCACAGATGACCAGAAGCTAAGAGCTGAAAGCAGAGGGGAAGAATCCCTGATTTTTTCTTATGAGAGATTACAAACACCTTCCAAAACTGAAGCTTAAACCAGGCTACACTTTTTTTTTCCCCAAGCCACTAAAAGGAGTCAAGTCTTTGCTGCTCAAGCTCATGGTCACTAACTTCAACTAACTGCACACACGTAGTCTCCCCAGCTGGCACCAAGAACCTAAATAAATTCAGTGAATGCATAAGCATAATCAGAATGTAGATTTGACCAAAGCTGGAGTTGACATGTAAAATGAAAGAAACCTGAGCTACTAGAAGCAGTTTGCCACAGCCACTCAAGGACTTACCATAAATTTATATCATGGTGGTGGAGAACAGTAAGTTTGCCCTGATGGACTGCTTGTGGTAGCTTGGTCTGTATCAGCTCAAGCTTCAGTACACCACTTAGCACAGACACACCTGTGAGACCTTTCTCCACCACCAAACCCTAACCAGTGTTGGTTCTTAAGCACTATGAATGAGCAAGCAGTAGTAAATAGGAACAGCTGGCTTTGAAAATGGGCAGCACAGCATTTAAGTTTTTTGCTGACTTTTCACATGAAGAACAGTTGGAACAGATAGCAGCCCCCTTTCCCATGTTTCATGAAACTCTTTTTCCCCCATCTTTCCACTTGCGTTGAGAAGGAAGAAGCCCTTCAAAGGTAAAGTGAATTAGGCAGATTGCAACGATGGCTAAATGCATATTTCTGATGTAGTTCTCTCAAGGAGAAATAATTAACATAAAAGTTTTAGCACGTCAAATTTTCTTGAACCAAATCCAGCATCTTCACTGAAACTAGAAACATGAGAAAATTTTCTGCTGCAGCAAACCAGAGCCATCTACTTCAGGAAAGCTATACCAATAGCTCACTAAACAAAACTCAAAAATGAATGCCATATTTTCCACATCAGCCCTAGTGGGGCTTACGACCAAGTGATCAGTGGATATTATTGCTAAGACAACCTCATGATGCTCAAGTACTTCATCTCATTTCTGTTTGTGGATGCTTCATCCCTGGAAGTGTTCAGGGCCAGGCTGGACAGGCTTTGGAGCAACCTGGTCTAGTGGAAAGTGTCCCTGCCCACGGCAAGCAGTTGGAATAGATGAGCTTTAAGGTCCCCTCTGACCCAAACCATTCTGTGGCTATGATTTTTCTTCATCAAATTAAGCAAGTTTTGGAGCTGCTTAGGTAACATCTACCAAAAGAAAATCAGATCAATACAACATTTACACACTGCAAAGAAATAAAGCATTCATGTGCCTCAACAGCACCTACCCACAGAAAATAAGCAGATTTTTACTGTAAAGAAAAATGAGTGGGGGTTTTTTTCCATCGAGTTCTCAATAAAATGAATTAAAACTCTGAAATTTGAGTCTGTCTTCAAGTTCAGATCCTGTAACTGGAATACAATCATTCCATTACAGACATTCATGAGCCAGAATAAAATTCCAGGTAAAAAAATACACATTTCATGCAACAAATGAAGGTCACTGGCAACTGGAAGGAGAACGGTGAGGAATGCCAGGGAAGACAATAGTAATATGATACCACTTAATACGTAACTTCAAAGGTATCTGTGAAGTCACAGAATCACAGGATTATTCACTCAGACAATTTGTTTCCTGTTTCTAATGTAACTACCAATAAACTCTGAAGTTTAGTAAGGCTCATCACATTACTGACTGTATCTCTGATACTCACTCGGAACAATTTATCAGCTATCAATGCCCCCTGAACATTCACATTTCAACTCCTCTGCTGAGAAGGGTATTAGAACAAAACCCAAAGCCAAACACCTTACCCAGATGCTCTGGTTTGTAAAGCTACCCACCATGAGTGAGACTCTCAGCTCATCTGGTATCTCCTTAAAAACCTGTGGGCTTAATTTTAAGCCAAAGCACAGGAAAGGTCTAGTCAATTCTAGAGGGGCTGGAGCAGCATGAGCTAAAACAGGACTATATCCTGCAATATTTATTGGTGACAGGTCATTTGGTAAGGAGCAAAAAGACACTCCTAGATGAAGTCTCAGATTGTACCACAAAGCAATACTGCTAAATGATATCCTATTCACCCATGTTACTTCCTCATCATGTCCCTGGTCCAGATAAATGGAAACTCATCCCACCCATAAGACACATAGTTTTTGTCTCCACTGATCAACTTAGAACTCCCCTTCTGTAAGAAGATGACACACCACATCACAGAAAAATATTGGCTGTTTTAAATATGATGACAACGGTGTAGACAGAGAGAAGGCAATGACTCCATAAGGGAAAGAAAATGAAGTCTTGACCAACAGAAAACATGAATCACAAGCAAAGTTGATAGGAAGCCACAAACGAAGCAAGATTACTCTGCCCTTTAGAATAAAAGGAAAGTAGTAGTGAAAAAGCTATAAAGGACACGGAATAAGGATAAAGTCACAGGAAAGAACCCGTCCTGGACTTCCATATGCTTCCAGAGTGCAGCGCTTGCCCCGCTTTCCCTTCCTCACTCACTCAGCATCTCCTGAGGAAACACTGCCCAGGTTTACGGTGTGGAACCTCCCATTTCAGTCAGCGCCCTTCCCTTCCTCGCCAGCTTCCCCAGGGACGGCCAGGACCGAGGGGAGCCTTGGGGGCCAGAGCTGAGCCCAGACCACACCAGGACCAGGACCAGGGCCGAGCCTTGGGGGCCAGAGCCGAGCCTGAGTGGGCCGGGGCTGGGGCTGGGCTGAGCCCTGGGGGCCGGGGCCGAGCCTGAGGGGGCCGGGGCTGAGCCCAGACCAGGACCAGGACCAGGACCGAGCCTTGGGGGGCCAGAGCTGAGCCCAGACCACACCAGGACCAGGACCAGGACCGAGCCTGGGGGGCCCGGGGCTGGGCTAGGCCCTGGTGTCCGGGGCCGAGCTGCACCTTGAGGGGCGGAGGTGCCCCGGGGACAGGCTGCAGGGGGCGGCGAGCCCTTACTCACATATTCCTTCACGTTTTTCGTCTTCACGGCCTTGTAGGAGGAGTACGCGGGGTAGAGCGTGCCGAAGATGAGGCTGCGGGGAGAAGAGAGCCCTCAGCGGCTCGGCCCGCGGGCTGGGCCGGGGCCGGGGCCGGGCCGCCCTCAGCGCGGACCCCTCAGGGAGGGGAGGGAGGGAAGGGCCGGGCCCTGCACTCACACCACGAGCCGGGAGATGATCCAGGAGACCATGGCGGCGGGGCTGGGCTGGGCTGGGCTGGGCTCGGCTGGGCTGTGCGGGGACGGCTCCTGCAGCAGGCGCGGCCCCGCCCGCAGCTCCGGCGGCAGCGGCAGCACCAGGAGCAGGAGGAGCAGGAGCAGGAGGATGAGGATGATGATGATGAGGAGGAGGAGCAGCAGGAGGAGCCGTGCCGGGCACGGAGAGGCCGCAGCGCCCCCGGTACGGGGCAGAGCGCTATTACAGAGCGCAATCAGAGCAGCCCCGGAGGGAGAGCGCCGGGCACGGGCAGGCAGCAGGAGCGGTGTTTGGCAGCGGTGGGTGCTGGCGAAGGAGGCAGGTCCAAGGGCTCTGGGGCCGCCCAGCACCGGATGCGAACCAGAACCCGACACGCCGATCAAAGCAGGCGGATGAAGGGTGTCACTTGGAGTTCCCAGGGAAATTCAGCGTTGCCAGATGCTCCTCCTCGAAACCTCAGCGGAGAGGCCAAGGATTACTTGGTTAACTACACCATCAGGGCCGAGCTGTGTTGCGCGGAACATCCTCGGTGCGGAGTGGGAATGTTATGGTTAAGCATATCGGAGTGCCAGAAATTGTTGTGTTTGAACAGCTCGCCAAGGGACACTGTTAGGAGAACCCAGAGTTCATTACGGGCCCCCTGGGTGAACACTGCACTCAGGGGTTGATCAGGCACAGCACACAGATCTGGGGTACATGACCATTACATAAGCAGGTTTTTAATTTGAAAAGAAAGAAAATAAATTGCTAGAAATCCACTGTGTTTCTTCAGCTAACCAAAAAAAACCCTGAAGGAAGGCACTATGGCAAAGTCTCATTACTTGCCAAGTAGGCTTTATGAAAAGGCATGAGACCAACACAAAGAGCTGCCAGGGGAGAATTTTCTCATGAATGCATGAACTGTAGCATAATGAGCAATGATGAAAAATACAAAACATTAGCAACTTTCCATTACATGCAAGTGTGGTGAACACAAATGTCTCTACAGACAGTGACAAAGAACATTTTGTCATGGTCTGCTTTGGATAAGAATGGCCACAAAATGATTGCATAAGAGACCACACAATTTACACCACTGATGGGGCAACTGACCTACTAATAAGAAAAAAGGAATCTGCTTTCAGACATCCAAGTCACACCGACACGCAACACCTTGAACAAAATAATTCTATTTCTAACTGCAGCAGTTTCCTATCAGTGACCAGCACGGCAGCAGCTTTGGTACTTGAATAAAGTGTTCATACTCAGGTGAGTGAAAGATGCAAACAGAAGAGGGAAAATGCAGAGATCTGGTGAGTACAACGTGTGAACAGTGTGGGAACACTGAATAACTGCAGCAGGGGTAAGTGGCATCTAAACAAAATGTGCCTTAGCGCTTTAAGCTGCTTAATGGGCTGAGGCAATATGAAAAATATGAAAATTTACAGTGCATTAGACATAAATGATGGCAAGAACAATTTCAACAACAATATCAGTAGAGCAGGTGGTCTTATAAATGTCCTAAGTGACAGCTCACTGTTAAGTAGCATGTAGAGCTTTAGAACAACTTCAGGAAAGGTATTTCAAGCTAGCAATTTACATTTAGCAAAAAGTAGCTAAATTTCTTTCCATATCAGAAAGAAGCAGCAAAAATTATTTCATTAACTTACCTTTCCACAAGATGAAACTACTGGTTTTGAAGGGCAATTTTTGCAACAAAAGTCAGCTGCAAGTCCAATGAAAATAGAATGATTAGTAGTATTTTTATTAATGTATTAGTAATACTGTATAATGCTGTGTAATTAAGATCTTAAGACCTACCCAGAAAAGTAATTTATCCGTTGTTTTCAAATTAAGGCTGCATGTTTTTTTAGGAGGTATGCTACTGCCAGAATAACTCATGATGAATTTGTGTTCTACAAATGATCCAAACAGGTGACCAAACATCTACCAATCTGTTCTAGCTAAACAGTAAGGCAAAAAAACGCTGCTGATTATACATCTTAGTCAATTTTATAATCACTTTGGCTCGGAACTTGTGGTATAAGCCCTCTATGTCAGAACTAGTTTGTGGTGGGTACTGGAAGGAGCTCCCAGCATGGACTTGAGATACCACACTAATCATCCGAGCCCTCTGGTCAGACACAGGGCATGGAATTAGTAGGCAGTCCACACTGCCAGGGGCAGAAGCTGAGGCAATCTCAAAGCAGAAAGATCAGTGCACAAATATGAAAGAAACTGCCCAGGCTGTTACAGTAAATGACTTTTATTTTTTAAAAAATGAAATAACCGTGAACATATTAACAGGCCTGCAAGTGGCACTACAGTACAGCTGGAGATAAGGTCGATACATTTCCCCATGTACCCAGACAATGAAATCCATTGCATCAATGCTGACATTAGTAAATTCTGAATACAGTTCTATCAAGCAGGAACATTTTACTTAAAATAGTTCTGGACAAAGTTGACACTGAAAGTTAACTTTTCCTTCACTTTGGAAAGGATAGATGTTTTCAGCTAGCACTGGTATTGGGTTAACTATTGCCTGCAGTCACCAGCGCAGGGAGAGATGTACAACATCTCCACATGAGAACAGAGTTTATACTCCTTTTAATTTCTCATTCTGAGGAAGCAGGGTGGCATAGAGAGAGGGAGGAAGATAGGTGAGGTAATATGGGCAAGGGAGGTGGGATGTCAATTTCTATTCAATTCTCCTTTGGCTGTTTTTGTGCTATTTTGGACTGCTTTCTAAAAATCACTTCTTGATTTTATTGAAAGGAAGACTAAATGTAATGCGCCTTTCCTTGAAAATCCAGGAACAATTGTGGTACTTCAAAAATACTAAAAATATCTACTTTCATGAAATATTAACTGTTTCACTACAAACCTATTTTTTCACTAAATACACAATTCTCTTATTTCTGGAGTCTCCCGGGGGAAAAAAAAGTGGGTTCTCCCTTTAGTTCTGCAACTCTACAGTGTATAGAGAAACGGCTACAAGGGGAGTGCAGAGAATAGCTTCATCCTCTTCCTTGGCCTGTATCTCACATGGGAAGTTTGCTTGAATTTCTGCAGTTGGGCTGCTGTTGGTCATACTCTTCCAGCAGCTATCAACTAAGTCTGCAGCAGGACAACCCACCTCCAGCACGTTCCGTCTAACTTTGTGGAGACTAACTAGGCATGAGGGAAAAAAACATCCACACTCTTTATACCATTTCTAATCATAATATGCAGGAACACCAAGTGGTTTCCATGTTCTTCCAATTTGCAAAAGGCCACAGGAAAGGGACATGGCACCTTTTAGAATCTGGAATTCTGCATGTAACAGTGCGACCTTCCATTAGACCTTCAGTGTTGAGGCAGCGTAGAAAACAGTGGCTGAAGAGTGTGTGTAATACTGACCACACCAGCTCTCAGTGAGAAGCCTCTGCTCCTGCAGAGGCAGTCGTGTGCAGTCCCTGTAGATACTGTGAGCAAAAGGCTTACTTGACAGGGCATTTGGAATTAGCAATTCCTACGATCTAGCTAGTCTGGATTCGTGAGCTTTCAGTGTGCCAACAGCATCTTTCACTGCATGGTAGATAATGTTCTTCACCTGCAACAGGAAAAAAAACCAATCAACTTCTACAGACTAACAAGGAGAGTCTTACATACCCATGCAACCAACTTTGACAGCTGAATTTGTAGTAGTTGACAAGTATACACAAAGTATATACTCTCCCTGCTTCAGGATATCAACAGCACAGATTTTAACTGTCACAGATGACAAGTATTTTAGGCACCTGCGCTGATTCATTAACTCATTTTCTGGTCACCCAGCAACATATATTTACTCATGTTATTTTAAGATAAATTCTTTCTTTTGTAAGAGCTAGAAGGAAGTGCACTATGAAGTGATGTATATGAGTTTGTTTTAAAAAAGTCCCTGTGATCCAAGTCAGTTACAGATTCACAAGAATCAAACCTAAAAGGTGAAAGAAAATCATATGGTTTAATCCTATGAAAATTAAGATGATGCAATGAATCATCCTGTTGTCTTTGTATGGAGGATGGAAATTCTTCTCATTTGTGAATCTTCCAGAAAGGCGAGGTCAGAGATGAGAAAGCCACCAGCACTCACAGCAATCTGTTTCACAGGTAGCTATTTAATAATCAAAGCTCAGTCTTATTTCTGATTTTTTCTGATCTGAGTTTATTTGAATTCTGTTTCTAGGTATTGAACAGAACAGTTTCACCTCTAAGTGAGCAGCTCAATTGCACTTGCTCAACTAATGCCAAGTGCCATCTTTTTTTCCTGATATACACGAGCTCAGGTTTTTGTATCATTTATGTCTCATGTTTTTAATATATAAGATTATAGAGAAAGGTTTATATAGAAGTATAGATGAAAAATGACAAAGAAAAACAATAAAGTCTGAGACAAAACTGGTACTCCGTCTCACAGGAATACTGACTTGCATTTTGGGCCTTTTTTTTTGGTTTTTGGGTTTTTTTTAGTAATATGGATTATTCACTCGCAACCTCTTAATTTACAGAAACACTTCCACGTCTGTATCATTGCAGCTAAAGAGGTACAGTGTTAAAGCTGGAATGAGAGTTGATTCTACTTCTGCTTTCCTTTAAAATCCCATGAAATTCCATACAGAAATTCATAGCAATGTTTCACTGACTTAGTTTGAGAGAGTTAGCATGGTAAGTTCTGACATCCCTGGGTGAAATACTGGAGAATGGCTAAATATTGAGTACTCACTTCTGCAAGGACAGCCATTCTGCAGATCTCCACCCTCCATTTTACATGCATGTGATTACTGATACACAAAAGATGCTGACAACAAAATTTGCAGACTGAGCAGATACTAATACTTCAGAAGCATCAGGCAAAATCCAGAAGGGCCTCCTACAGACTTCCCTCTGCAGAACTTACTGTCTTATACACAATGTACTGCTTCAGAGCATAATGTGTTCTGTGCATAATTATTAGTTTAAGCATTCACACTTCTTCAAACCAAAACACGTTTAATTTTAGGGCTAATTTAGGTTGGGTAAGACCTTTAAGATCATCAAATCCAACCACAAATCTAACAGTCCCAAGGCCACCACTAAACTGATCCCTGATTTAAATAAGCAAGCCTTCACTTTCAGAGCAATTTTCCTTTAGGCAATAAAGAAACAAATAGAAGTGTACTTGGTCAAATAAACATCTCTCCTCAAAACAAACATGGCTCTTTCCTTTTTAATAGTGTTTTTATCTTCTGCTATGCTTTGCTGTCATTAGGATTCAGCCATTCAAAAACATAATACCAACACATGCATTAGTCCATTAGGAGGACAAGGTCTCTGGAAATGCAGAAGTCTAATACTAATTTTTTTTGCATAATATTGTAGACATAAGTATTTATGAGTGTGCCTATCAAATAAGAATCTCCAAATTTATGCAAAGTTATTACTCTTTCCTTAAATGACAAGCCACACATTTCTAACACTGAACAAAGCCGGCAGAACACAGATATATTTAGTGACTACTGACCTGCAGTTTATCCTCATGGTTTGTATGAGTATTAGACAGGTGCCTGAACTCCTGGGTCAGACGGAAGCAGTGCTTCACGTGTTCTGGAGATACAAAATCTTCTGCCACTTTAATGCAGCTGTACAAATTATGGACCTGAAAACCCATATCAAATGATTGATACATCAAGACTAAATGAACCATACAAAACCAAAAAAATTCCAACAACCTCCCCATTTATTTAGGCTCTTACACATTTACTTACCAGAAACAGGAAGTGACAGAACTGTGTCCAACAGTGAAACCAGAATAAAATACATGACATCTAACAGGTTCCCTGTTCTCCCACATACATTAGTGTTCCTTTAAAGCAAGTTCTCTTACCTTTCTCCAGGCTTTTATTGAATTTTGTTTCCCTAGCTGAAGTTTCACTACACAGAAATGTTTTTCTCCATTCAAGCCAGTGTTTTTTCCCCACACTTAATTTCATCACAGTAATGTACACAGATATATACAGAATTTTTACTAATACAATTATTAAGATCCAATTCAAACAGTTCCTGTAAGAACTGCATACGTAGAAAAAGAAACCTAAGTGAGCAAAATTAATTAGCAGTTATTTTTATGCTGCAGTTCTGTTGTGCCTCTAATTCAATCCTATTTGTCGACATGGCCCAGAGTTGCCATACTTACCTGGTGGGGAGCACCTGCAGGAATGAACACGGCATCGCCAAGGAACTGCACTATTGCCCAGCCTTGCACACCATACTCATCATACAGTCGCTTACGTAAGGTCTGGTCCAAGTACCAACTTTGGTCGTGAATGGGGTCATGATCTGGAGGATTTTCTTGGCCTTGTTCTTCTCCAACCTAGGGCCAAGATATGGGGTGGGGGGAAACCATGACACAGCACCTTGATATTGCTGGCTCACAAAATGGTCTGTACCAAAAAACATAACAAACAAACTATTTCAAGGTAGAACATTTTTTTCATTAAGGTCATTTAGGTCTTAAATAGTGGCATGTGCATTAATATGAAGATTCCAGACCAGGCTGAAAACCTGGGAACATAGTAACTATTAATACCCTCAAAGACAGCATTGGAATACCTATGCACTGGATGTTGTAGCAATTTGTATCATTCAGCTGCTACAGCCAAGCTAGTCAAGTTATCCCGCAGACTCAAGCCTTCCTTGTACCCAACATACCTTTCGGAGAAGCTCCCGTATCTTTTCAGCATCCTTGGCAGCATAGATGTGCCACAGTGCTCCAGGTTTCTCTCTTCCTTCGTGGATTCGCTGCTTTGTTACATCGTCAGCATCTCCCTCATCAATTGTTTTCAGAACCTCTGGAAGGGGAATCCATGTAAAAGTAATATGATTACAAAGCTGCTCATTTTTGACATAAAGATGAAGGAGCGTTTCGAGCTACTAAATCCAGTCACGCTGCAACTGCTGCATCACACGGGGCCCTTTCTAAGCACACCAAGCTTCATCTTAACAAAATTCAGGGAATGCGTCAATTGACAGCTACTCACAAAGCTCAGTCATGAATTCAAACTGAGTTACAGTTATTCAAATACAAGCAGAAGAAAGGGTAGTAAGTTCCTCTTTCTCCTCCTTTCTTCAGGAATGTACTTAATTTCTAGCAAAACTCTGCTGCTTCCACAGTTGGAAACTAATGAAGCATTACTGCACTATATGTCCTGCAAATGTAGCAAACTGCCTTGTATACTTGGATTATATATCATGACAAGCTTAAACAATAAATGACAGTCTTCTTTCTCACACACACTATTTATTTTTAATGTACAGAAAACAGCTTTCCTTAAGCATTACCATCATCATGGGTTCCTTCCCCAATGGGAATCCCAACATACACCATGACATTAACAGCATCAGACACATCCAAGTGCAGGTTTGTGGTACCAACTCGTCTGTCTTCTGCAGTAATTAAACCTATAATAGAGCGTAAAATAAAATCAAATTCTATGATTAACCTCTTATAGAAACAACCTTTGGTGTACAGACTCCTTCCTCAACTTACATGTCTAGTAATACATAAACCAACACACTGAACATCATGAAATAATTAATAAGCTCTTGGATGTACAAGGCAGAATGGGGCACATCTGACAGAGAGAGGACTAATGCAAGAACAGATTGCAGGACAAAATGAAAATGACAGCAAGCTCTAGGATAAGCACCGAGTTTTGACTCATGCCACAGTCTTGTATCTGCCCTAAGTATAATAAAGAGTCACAAAACCCAACATCTGCAGAACTATACTCACATACCATAGGCATTGTACATTTTGGGACCCAAGTCAGGACGGACAAAGTAGCTTGGCAGCCTAGAAGCCAAATTCAGTCTGCCATCTCTCTTGGTATATTCAGGAAGGGGAAGATTTTCCATCAAGTCCTCAAACCTAGAGAGCAAAGAGAGACAAAGGCAGGTCTTCCCCCTGTAGCATCTACAGCAGTCCTGTCAGCACTGAACTTCGGGGTTATTTACCTTGTAGGCATCATATCTCTGAAGTCCTCCCCTGGAGGCCAATCCTTTAACTTTAGTACCATTGGCTGACCATCCTCTGACCTGAGCCGTTCTGCAAGAAACAAATTAAGATTTTTTCATGTAGTATCTTTTCACCACAGCCCATTACCTTCTTTAAGCTGTAAGCCTTTTTGCACCTCTTAAAATGCACAGCAAAATGGATCCTGGTTTTCCTTTGGGCTTCCAAGCATTATCATAGCATGATCAAACAACAGTTTAATAATTAGATAGTTTTTATTCAACTTCAAAAACAAGCCTTGCCAAAGCATTCTTCCTTAATTCTTTTACCAAAGTCTAAGGGAGCTTCATCTTTAATTTCAAGAGGAGTGGTGCTTCTGTAAAATTAAACTTTTTCTTTCATGCTCTGATATCCAACCTAACCTCAGTGTAAAGCAAGGTTAAAAAGCTAAAGGGCAGGTGGTCACAGAGGAAGACAGCCTTCAGTTTTTTTAATTCTTCTTGGCTGGAGGCACTCAAATTAGCAGGGTGCCAATACCAGACATTTGTTATTCACTTTGAGCGTTGTACATGAGTCCTTACTGGTAAAAGAGAAAGCTGGCAGCACAGAAAGGTGGCATTACATCTGCAACAGTGATGTGTCCTATGACAGCACCAACCACATCAACTGCTGCTTTGCCTCAGATCCTGCAAGAGCTAAGAGACTCTGCCTGGAAGTGGTAGATGGAGCAATTTAGAACTCGGTGTAACATTTAGAGAGAAACAAAGTTCACTCTTCTACCAGATTCTTCACAGCTTCCCATGAAATCATTAGCTGGAAAACAGGGTGTACAGCAGTCTAACACACCTTCACATTCCCCTTTCCCCAGAAAGTGACACCCTTCGGTGCTTCCTACCTGACCAAGGATTGTCAGCCAAACAAAAAGCAACTGATCTTACCCAGATGTAGCAGAGCTGCTGACAGCATCAGAAGAGAAAGCATATCTAAGAAATCAGGACTTGGAGACCTGCGAATCACATCTGCGTTACGTATCAACAGCTACAGAAGACAGCCTTAGTTTGCAATATAAAAAATTACTTTACTGAAATTAAAAGGAATTAAGAACTGCAGATATGTAAACCAAGGTGACTGATTTAGAGATAAATTTTGATGAGCTACAGATTTCAGAAAGGCAAGTGAACTGAAAAGCTCAAGGACTTGAATTTAAAGATGTTTCACAACTACCCATATTCAAGCTTTTGAACTCATTGAGGATATTTGTTCTAAACAAGAAGCAGCTTGTAGAAAGGCTATTCAGAAAGCACAGAGCAAAGAACTACCTGGATGAAAACAGAGATCTAACAAATTACACTAAGCTGGACAAACCCCAAAAAACATCTAATAGGCAAAGAAAAGCAGGACTAAGAAAGATCAAAACAAAAAAGTCAGACCTTCCAAAAGTCCAGTTTGAACCCAAAAGTATTGAAAGAAATAGCACAAGGTTAAAATTAATTAGAATAGCGTGTCATATAATCTCAATAACACCTTCAAAGTCAGTGGCTGTTCTACATCTCTTTGCTAACTTAAAGCAAGGGTGGGGGCAGCCACACATTTTGAAAATCTAAAATTCATGTAATGCAGAGAAGTCAGAATCATTATATAATTTGGAAACAGCTTTCATATGAGAGTGTGAAATCTCTTGACTAGTAGCAAATAATACTCCTCTATATTAGAGATTGCACACAGCTGAAACACATTAAGCAAAATGCATTTGAAAGAAATTAGCAATAGTGGCAAGATCTTTCAACTTAGATCATTAATAATTCTCATATAAAGTGTGATAAAGGCATTGTCTAAAAGAAAGGCAGAAGCTGATTTTGCTGAAAGGGGCATATCTGTCTGGACACAAACTACAAGTAACACTTCTCAAAGGTAACCTGACCCATACAAATTTACTATTTTCATAAATGACCCTAGCACAGAAGGGAAGAGCTTGTGAAGTTTTCCAAGTACTACCAATTCACATAACGACCACACCATTATATCCTTCTAGGCCACATATTTCTGATTAATAACAGAAATAGTAAGAAATTTAACAGCACAAAATACAGTACTCTGTCCATGGAACCATATAAAAAACAAGTAAAAAGCTGGGAGTCCTTTGAATGGAAAAGGACTAGGGAAGGGAATATTCTTGGTCTGCAAATCTCTTATTTCATTGACTGTTGAATGAACATTCTATTAAGTCATCCAACTGTCTGCACACAGCAATAAATAGAGAAAACACGTTACACACAACACTAAAGTAAGCAACGTTGCAATGAACCATTACAACTCTAACATCTAACCATTACAACTCTAACATCAGAATGGTAAGACCATTCTGATCTAGGTATATATACCCTAAAATGGAGCACTCTGCTTTTCAGCAGCTCTTTGATATGCCCAGAAATTTTAACTCGTTAGTTTCCCCATCCAGACTTGACAGAAGTTGTTCCCAAAGAACTCAAGCATTAAGTAACGTGTTATCATGTGAGACATTCATACAGCATTGCTATTCGTAATTCAGAGAAACTTGTATTTGCACCCACAGATGATCTACTATAAAAATAATTTGCAATGTCAAGCTGACATAGCTGATGTATTCCACCAAGTCCAAGTTTTAGCATCAAAAGCCTCAGTCTGTTTTAGCTCTGCAGGTTCCCTTTCGTTTTACAATAAAAGTTGAGGTTGGAAGAAGAGTAAGGGTAGATAAATTACTTACTGTCTTATTAACAGTAACTGATGATTAATTTCACTGAGAGAAGTTTTTTTAAAAAGTAGTTTCCCATTAAATGGATCACTTTTTAACACATGAAAGTAACACGTGCCAACACACTATAGTACAGACAGTTCCCTTGGGCAGTCCTGCCCTAATCTTCACCAATAAAGTACTTTCTAGGGTATGTTACATCTAAGGAGCAATGGCTTCTTTGGATGAGACTGAGGTATCTGGATTTTTTTTTAGTTAGTATTTTTTAGTTTTTAAGAAAATAGGTGGAAAAGGAAGAGTCGAAGATAGCAAGACAGACTGCTCAGTTAAACTAGTCAGCCATAAATATTACTTACTAGATATTATCTCAAAGCCATCCCAGAAGTCACGCACTTTCACGTCTGAAATTGTGGCACAGTTCCTGCAGTTCACCAAATCTACATCTTGATCTCCAAATTCCAGGCTGAAAGCTTCTGGTTTCCAAAGCTCTGACTTCAACTTCTTATGGACACCAGATACCAGCACGGGCTGAGAATACAAAGATGAATGCTTACTCCACCATAACCAAATTTCTTACACATGCAGCCAAACTTTCTTAAGAGCCAAAACTCCTGGCTACCACCGTACAAAAGACATCACAAATCTACTTTCATCCATGTCTGGTTTTTGTGCATCAAGCAAATAACCAGAGCCAAAGCAAACTTTAGTTCCAAGCCATGTGCATTTGCCTGAGAAGGGGCATTGGATTAGATTGGCCAAGGCAAGTGCGTTAGGTCCCCATGGCAAGGTGTTGGCAGCAGGTGTGGGCTCTGTGAGATGAGGCTGGGACCTGCCCCATGGCCACAGATGACTCCACCTGGCTCCAACAGACCCATTGCTGGCCACAGCCAAGCCCAAAATTGATGCTGGTGGCACCTCTGTGATAAGAAGAGAGGGTAAAGTGCTCCAGAGCTGCTGGTGGTGGTGGAGGGGTGAGACGGGGACACACACACGACACATGGATGGCAGGTGGGGGGGAAGGAGAGAAATAACTCTGCAGACACCAAGGTCAGTGAGAGAGGAGGTGTTTTCAGCCCATTGAAGAGCGTGGGGAGGCAGCTGTGCTCCTGCAGCCTGTGGAGGACCATGGTGGAGCACAGATCCACCTGCAGTCTGTGGAGGACCCTGCACTGCAGCAGAGGGAGACTTCTTGGAGGAAGCTGCTCTCCATGGAGAGCCCACCCTGGAGCAGGCTCTGGCAGGAGCTGTGGGGAGAATCCCACACACAAACAAATTTTCTGGCAAAAACTGTGTCTGTTGGGGAACTCACACTGGAGCAGTCCATTCCTAAAGGAATGCAGCCTATGGACAGGACTCATGCTGGAGCAGTTTGAGAAGGATAGTATCCTGTGACAGGAACTCCACACTGAAGCAGGGGGGAAGTGTGAGGAGGAAAGAGCAGCAGAGACACAGCGTTATGAAATGACCACAATCCCCATTATTCTCTGCTACCTATGTTCCAATGACAGTTTCCATGTGTATGCAAGTTTGAATTAATTCCAAGCTGTGCACTGTATATTAACAATGACCTGAAGGTGGATTTTGGGTTGATTCACATGAAGAGCTCAGCACAACCCTGAGAAGCACATAGGCCCTTTGATGTAGTATCAGTGCATTAGGCAAAGATATCTACAGATATATACAAGCAATTCAAAAGTTATGCTGCTTCTAGAGCTTTCCTCCCCACACTCTCCTGAGCCTTCTCTTCTCTAGGCTGAACAATCCTGGCTTGCTCAGCCTCTCTTTGTATGAGTGATGCTCCAGTCTCTTCATCACCTCTAAGACCCTTTGCTGAACCTTCCTAGTAAGTTCATGCCTCTTTTGTACTGGGAAGCCCAGTACTGGACACAGTACTCCACGTGTGGCCTCTGCCAGGGCAGAGTAAAGGCAATCATCACTTCCTCTGACCTGCTGTCAACTCTGTCACAAGGACACATTCTTGATTCATGGTCACTTCCTTATCCATTGGGACCCCAAGGTCCTTCTATGCGAAGCTACTTTCTAACTGGTTGCTCCCCAGCATGTACTGCTGCCGGATGTTATTCCTCCTGAGGTGCAGGACTTCATATTTTCCCTTGCTGAACATCACCACATTCTTCTCAGTCCAATCCTCCAGCCTGTTCAGGACCCTCTGAACAGCAGCACAACTATCTGCTGTATCAGTTTTTCATTGTCTGTAAACTTGCTGAGGGTGTATGAACTCCATCCCATGTAGGTCATTAATGAGGATGTTCTCACCCCGAAACTGACCCCCTGTTGGTACCTCACTAGTGACTGTGATCGCAACTCTCTTGAGCATGGCGCTTCATTCAGTTTTAAATTTATCACACTGCCACTTACCTAGTCCATACTTCACTTTGTCTGATGACATGACAGTGTTAAAAAGGTTTATTAAACTTAAGATAAAAACCATCCAGTGCTCTCCCTTCATCCACCGAGCCAGTTATCTCATCACAGAAGGCTACAAGGCAGGTTAAACATAATTCAACCAGCATTGCTGTGCTACTCTTCAGGACCATATTCCATGGGATTCTTCCAAGTAAGTATCTGAAAAGGTGAAAGTCTGCTCTCCTGAAGCCCAAGCTTGTGATCATGCTTTTTTGCTTTGCTCCCTTCTCTCAGAATCTTGACCAAACCCACCCTCTGACAGTCACTGCAGCCAAAGCTGTCTCTTATGTCCACATCAACAACCAGTTCTTCCTTGTGTGAAAGCACGAGATCCAACACAGGGCCCTTCCCTAGCTGGCTCCTTCATCAGCTGTGTCAGGACATTGCCACCAATGTGCTCCAGAAAATTTCAGGAGTGCTTGCAACCTGTTGTGCTGTTCCCCCAGCAGGTATAAGGCGGTCCCAGGTGGCCCAAGAAATGTGAACACTGGGCTTCCTTCAGTTGTCTGAAGGTGGCCTTAACACTTCTATGATCAGGTGGTCTGTAGCAGTCAGTTGCCACAATGTTGCCCACATCCATCTGCCCACTAATCCTGTCACAAAAGCACTTAGATGGTTCATCATCTGTTCCTAGACAGTTTTACTCATTCCAGCTGCTCCCTCACATAAACAGCAATGCTCCCTCCTCACCTTCCCATTCCTGAGCTGTCCTTCCTGAGCAGCCTCTACCTGTCCTTTCCCATACCACAGCTGCACGAGTTATCCCATCACTTGGTCTCTCCAAAGAGACCATGGTTGTGCAACTGCGCACTAATTCCTCTGTTCACTGTGCTGCAAGCATGAGTGTACAGGCACTTCAAGAAGACACCCAGCCATGATGATTTCCCAGAAGCAGTTATGAGAGCTTTCTTCACAATGTTGTGATGCACACAGATCCTTACTTACATAAATATGCTTGAGGTGGACATGTTTCATCCGTGTTTTCTAGAGTATGAGATTCCTCCTGTTCATGCCACCCCACACGGTTTGCTTGCCAAACCAACCAGCTAAATTCCTTCCTTGGTCACTGGTCATACTCTCCCTCTCTTGTTGTTCCTGCTATTGTTCTAATAAGGATGGCCAACCTTTTGGCAAAGATGCTTTTGCCCCTCTTAGAATAGAAACCACCTCTTCCAAGCAATCCTCAGTCCTCAGAGAGGTTCCCATGACCATAAAACCCTGTTGCTGAAACTGGCTCTGCAAACAGTGTTGACATGTGGGATCTGCCCACCCCTCTGCCACTCACTGGCAGGATTAAGTAAACCACCAGGGCTTCACAGCCTTGACCACTACTTCCAGAGCCCTACAGTCACTCTTGATATTGTCCTGGTCTCCCTAGCAGTATTGTGTGTACCAGTATGGAAGAGCAGCAGAGGGCAAATGTCTGAGGGACAAACAAGCTTTGGCAGTCATTCACCTGTGTCCCAAATACAAAGCCCTGACAAGCAGCAAACCTCCCTAAAATGACAGAGCACTGGTCTCAAGTTTAAATATACTCCCTGGTCCCAGCAGAAATTGTAACATTAAGGAAATGAAAAGGTTTTAAGCATATTCTACAAAAAGCTATAGATCATGTATGAGAAGTAAAATTGAAGTACCTTTCACAGGATGGGTGGAAAGCATTGCCAGGTAGACTTTTAAGCTGATAGATAAACCAGTTGTCTTCAGCACAGGAAAATAATGACAAATTTTGATCCCTGTTGTATGCACTTGACCTCTTGTAAATAGCAATTAAAAAAAAAAAAACTATCAACCAAACTACTTAATTTAGTAGAACCCTTCCAGCTATTAAGCAGCAAATTTCTCACGGAAGAAAGAAAATATTCTCTCTAGTGAAGAACACAGCTAGAGTTGCAAAATAAAAATATAGCAGGCTTGCTTGTTAGATATTTCCTGCCAAATCTGCTCTCAGACTACAGGCAAAGAAAAAAAAAAGCTTCAGTACCATCCCAAATTTTCAGTGACTCAGAACAAAGAAAGCCTGGCATGACAATTCAGAAAAGAACAGGTTGGTATAGGATGAGAATCCTGACAATATCTCCAGATGAGCAACAACCATTTTGAGGAGAATAAAATGCTCTTGACGAACAGTTTCAGAAAAAAATCATTCTTACGGTCTCTCAGTGAATTCTGGGGTGAGACTTATTTCTGACAATTTCTGAGACAAAGGAGTCAAAAAATGTTGCTCTTTCTACACAACACTGAAAGAGTACCACTCTTTAAAAATTGAGGAAAAAGAACTTTCTCTTTTAACAATCTGAGATGCCACCATAGCCAAGATCTTCATATGACTCAGATCTAGTATCCAGTGTGCATTTATTGTGCTTAGGGAGGGTAGGTAACAGGATTTTTTTTCCCAAATAACCTTTTCTAGTCCACAAAATAGGAAGAGGAAGATGATTGGGTGAATGGTGGTGGAATTAATGTCCTTGCAGTTTTAAAGGTTCATCTGGGATGTATACGAGGGATGGGATGTAAACCAAGGGAGAACTGTGACTGAGCAGAGTTTCTTGAAAAAATCTCTGCCTTAAGAAATTCTGTTTAAAATTACCTTGTTCAGACAGTGGTGCCTGCCTGGGTCATGTGCTCTCTCCTGGGCAGGAACAAGGGAGTTTCACACAGATTCCTTTTCACATTTAAACAGGAAACTCAAGTGAGTGCAACACCACTGGAGGATCCCTGAATGAGCAAGGGACTCACCCTGCCTGATCCTATTCAAGGGGTACTCTGAATGACAAAGTCATCCAAAAGCATCAATAGCACACTGGGGCAAAGTCTAAAATAGTGGGACACAAAAAGTCCATGAGCATGGAACTTGTAGCCAGAGCCTCAGAGTGTACACCACCTTAGAAGGTGATGCACCCTGCAAAGCTACACGTTGGGCAGAAGATCAGTCATCACATCTCTAGACTTCATAAGGAGTCTCTCAGGATTCCTTAACAGCCAAGAACTCCATGGCCACAAGCAGCATATTGCACCTGGTGATTAACCAGCCTCAGTGGCAGAAAAACTGACAAGCACATTTTTTGTAAGCATTCTCAAAACATTTAGGATTCTCCTAAGAGAGACTGTAGTATTTGCTGACAGAAAGTGACGAGAAAATGATCAGAGTATACCAACCAGAAACTTTACAAAGTCATGCAGATGGTGGACACCACAGCACTGCAAAACAATGATCTGAAATCCTTCAATCAGAAAGATGTTAAAAAAAAAAAAAGAGACTCCTGTGCACTCCAAAAAAATCAGAACAGGAAGATAATTGCAATTGGGAGGAAAGCTGGCAATACCAGCAGCAAGCTAAGTTTCCAGTCAGACAAGCGAGGGTGTGCTGCAAAGTAGCCTCCTCCACCTATTAGGAGCTGGCCAAGGGAGCCATAAACAGGAATGTGGCTGGAGGCACAACAGTCAGTTTGGCAGTTCTCATGGCTTCATGCTAGTTATGCTTGTGCCCAGGGGACCCAGAGCATGTGCAGCCCCAGGGGACAGGCTACACTCGACTGAAAAGTACTCTGCTTCTGTCAGGAATGGACTCTGAGTGCCAAAAGAGGTATTTGCATCCTGTTCCACCACCACACCTCAGACATCGTGTCTTGAGAGCAACCACAAATAAGTATGGAATGTGAGTGCCAAGAGCATTAGCACTGCAAAACCAGAAGAGCTGGCAACAAGGACTTCTCCAGAAAGGATGATACAGGACATAAGTGTATAGCACCAATGGACTCAGTTCTGAGTAGTTAGTGAAGGTAACTGTCAGAGGCAGCTGCAGAACCAAGTGCCAAGAATACAGTCTGAACACTGATGGACATCATATTCTGTTAAAGTTATGGGAGCATTTCCTTTGCAGCAGCAGTTACTAATTTTTTAAGATTCAGTTTGTCTGACCAGGCTGAACTTTACTGACTCTCTGGAGAAGTCTAAACTGCAGCACTACACATCAAGAAAAAAGTGGCTATGCTGGCAGCAGGTCTCAAGTCCAGCCTCTGCCTGAAGGCCTAACCAGTGATGACACCTCAGATAATCTGTGGGAGTGCTCAATACATGAGTTGTTGAGTTCCAAACAATAGCTGGATTCCCACTGGCTATAGGCTCAGGGTGTACTGAGTAAACCCAAATTCAGATTAGATTACTGCATGCAGCACTTTTGTTTTTGCACATGCTGCAGCTGGAAGGAATGCACCTTTCCCTGAGGTATAAAGCATCAAGTGGGGGGAGATACGAGGGTGTATGCAGGAAATCACAGTGGATTCACTGCTGGGCTGTAGTAGAGATCATGTTCAGCACAAACCACACTACAAATAAAAAGGCTGTCACAGCAAACACCCTCATGCTGGTAAGCTGAGAAAAGCTCAATATGCAAGAGCACATGGGCTTGAGTCAGTACAGCATGGAGTGGACAGGGCTGCTGTGTCCCTGTTCATAATGCTGCAGTTGAAATCTTCATTCCTCATATTCATTCATCAGGAGCCACTGGCCAAAGTTTGAATGGACTTGTCAATTACCAAGGTACAGACTACAATTGCAAGGGTTGGATATCTGTCATCACCCACCTGGCCTTGTTTCCAGCATTCCCTGAAGATCTTCCAGTTGTTTTTGTTGCTGGGATCATGAAGGCAAAGGAGTCTACCATCACATAGCCAAGAGTGGGAAGTGTGTGGATCCAGAACATTTAATCCCATTACCATTTCCTTCACCTCTCTCTGGGTGTCAGCTAGATTACTGGCTCGTTTTGCAGCATCAGACGTCTTCTTGTTTTCCACCACAGAAGCAATGATATGGTCTAAGAAGTTAGGCAGGCTGGCTTTACCTTTGGCCCCCTAGAAGATGTAAATCCAGAGGTGAGTTTAGTCTTGTAACAGTAAAAGTATTAATGCGTATCTGTTGTCCTTCAGATTTTAGTCATGGACATCTTGCTATCAGAAAAACATGCATCAGTAAACAAACTGGCTCAGAGACAAACATGTATCCAAGTAAGAACAGAAACAGTGAAATAATCAACTACAGAGTACCTAGAAAAATATTACACAAACAACCACGAATTAGAAAATGATCTAAACTTGGCTACTTTAACAGTAAAAATGGTTCATATTTTTCCCAACTTCATTAATACCTCAACTCTATTTCCCCATTTTTCCTCATCCCACTACTAAGGAAGTGAATTCAAGCCCGGGACAGGTAAGTTGATGGATATGTGAACACTGAGTAAACACTGACAGAGAGGAGAAAGTGCTCCCCGTATGTCAGTAAAAACATTAGCAGCCAGCCAGGTATATTCTAGCTCAAATGCCTTTCAAGTCTACACAAGTTTGTTTAAGGAACTGGTTTACTCACAAGTTTTTGTCTTTTTTCAGAGGCATGCTCTTGCAATATTTTCAAAGTTTTGAAATTTAAGGTGAGCTTTTACAGGGATGCTGACCATCAATTAAACAATTTAAAGGCTGTATTGACCCTACTTTCTTGGAAACAATAATCTCTCCACAGCAGTAGTAAACTAAAAGTAAAAATTAGCATGAAAATTCTCTACAACTTTGTAAGGTGGTGAGTTTTGGTGAGATATTACATTTGCTTCAACATTCAAGAGTAAAATACTACAAAAACATTTAAATGGTAATTGTTAGATCATCATGAAATTCTTTCCTAGAGCAGTTATCATTGAAGGAATACAAATATATTTACCGTAGAAGCTGTGGAAAAGACTGGAGGGAAGGGGATTCCTGTGTCTGATGGGACCTGAGGAAGCTTTCCTGGCCCTGTGTGTAGCAGATCTCTGAGGCTGGAGCCTTCAGTTTTGTTGCTAGATGTCACTGGGCCCAACAAGAGGCTATTAAACAGCTTTGGGGTTAGAGGGGAAACCTTTGTACTGGAGTTGAAGGAATCCAATCCAAAGGGTGAATGGGATTCTTTACTAAGCACTGATCTCAGTGATCCTGATTCTGCAAGATAAATATAAACATTGAAGGAGGGGCAGGGGAAGAAAAACAAGCGGCAAAATCCAAATGATCACAAAGTTTTCTGAAATTATTTGCTCTTGCATTAAATAGGATATTGACAGAATCTCGTGGTAAAGGTAAATTACCACTGTGAGTGAGGCTCCTCAACCACAATCAGTCATCAGATCCTTCAGAGATTTTAGCCTTCATATGCTGTTAATGTTTCAAATAGCACAAAAGATCTGATCTGAAAGGGTCTGACACAAACAAACCCACAACTTTGTAATAGATTCAATTAAAAAAATATTGCCCCGACTTTGTGAAGTAATGTTTTGATATTAAATATTTCAAATTTTAATGGTGGTCAAAATATTACAGTGACTGAGCCCTGCAAAACCAGCAAGTGATTCATAAGCATTTAACACTGAAATGTAAAATAGTTCCTGCCAGATACATGGACAGGAATCAATCCTCTGCTAGGCATGCTACCTCTGATACCTAAGAATTCTATTCACTCAAACTACTTTGTATTAAAGATGCCCTAAGCTTTCATCTGAGCATCCAACCGGACTCTACTCTCTCGATTCTTTGGAATTGCACTCTTCACATAGCACACAGAAGAGCTTTATTTGCTTCAGTAGTTAAAAAAGTGACAAAGCTGCATCTGAAATTAATTACTACCATTTTACATCAGGATACCAGCTTCTGAGAAAATAAATACACAAACTGGCACTGAAATAAACTGTGAGTGACAAGACTATTATCTTCAGCTGGATCATCTTTCCAGCTATGCATATTCCTAAGACTCTAAACCAAAACTGGTTCTAGGAGGCAAAGGAAGTAAAATGACCTTGTTCTTTTCTGTGAGAGTGCCTAGCCCTAAACAAAGTACAGCAACCAAGCAGTGTGTTATCATATATCTTTTAATTCCAACCCCAGAGGGCATGTCTTCTGCTCACCTTTTGTTTCCTCCTTTGCTTTTTGTGTTGCTAAATCTGCAAGCCAGTGTAAAGCTGATGATGGAGCTGTTTCTGGACAAAGTGGTCTGTTAGTCTTTATTTCACCAGTGTTATTGGTTGGTAATGTCTCTGTTTTTGTAGATTCTTCTATCCTACTATCAGTTGCTTCAGATTTTGGTACAGTGTCCATTTCTAGCTGCCCCACTCCTGCTGTCCCTGCTCCAGTGGAAAAGGTGCTTTCGTTTCCAGAGACTGATGCACTAGGATTTACAGTTGGAAGCTAAAACAAAAAAAATAAACAACTGCTAAATGTTGAATAAAAGGAGAAGTTCAGCTTGGGAGACAGTTATCCAATGCATTTGGTTTTGTCTGTTTTTCTTTGTCCATCTGCTTTAAGCACAGAGTAAAGCTCATTTATGGTTAGCTAGCAACAGAGTACATGAGTTTCTTATCTGTGTATATCAGATCTTGCATTGTGGTATGAATTATCCCTGTGTCATCTTTTAACATGAGCTCAGGCTTTTTCCTTTCCCTTCCTCCCTTCTTTTTTTTCTTTTTAATTACAGGAGAATTTTTTGTGTCATCAGCAACAGAACTACTCTAGATTCCTTCACAGACCATAATAAAAAAGCACATCTTGCAAGCTAATAATAGTGGTTTGTTTTAAAATACAGCATCAGGATGAATGGCTTCCTACCCAACTTCTACATAAGAGTATTAGCCCAAATACCCACTTAGTAAATAGCAGGTGTAGTTCACATCCCCAAAAAACATCCCAGACAACTTTTCCTAAGCTTTAACACTCAGAGCACATATGGAGAAAACAAAATTTCTGTTTCACAATAGATTAGCGTAAGGGATCTAACACTGTAATACATCTTAAAAATGTAAATGTCAAACAAGGTAATTTCAGCCTCAAATTACATACCTGTGATATCCCATTAGTGACAGCTGGTCTCAACACCGATTTGTTCTGCCGGTTAATACATGGACAGTTGGCTTTAATGCCCCACTTGCCTCGTGCTGCATGAACCATGTCTCCAATATTGTAAAGCGCTGCAAATAAAGTTAAGTCTTTAATATCACATGTAAAGAAACCTAAAAGAAAGGCCTTAACTGTAATGTATCTTCACAGGCATGGGGTTTTTTTAGTATTACTGCAAAGTATCTTTAAGATCATATGCCGTAACAAGACACTTGTCTCTGAACAGTGTGGCCAATGATGCTAACACTACCTTCACAATGGCACTGAGAGGCTGTCAAACCTGGCAAATCCTACAGATTATCATCTGCTTACACAGTGTCCCAACAATACTGCAATCAGGTGACTTCAAACTGCCAGAAGAGACTTTATGATCCTTGGAGCAATGTTGAAAGGATTTGGAGCACAGGTGGTGTTCTCCTCCATCCTCCTGGTATGCAGAAGGAGGAAAGGAATTGAACAGGTGAAGGCCTTTCACTTTTCAAGCATTACCTGTACCAGGGATGATCTGTGTTGGCATAAGATTCTCTGGTTCATGAGACTGACCCTTTGCACACTTCAGCCATGAGAAAACTTCTTCATCACCAATCTCCTCTGTCTCTGGAATAAAGAAAAATATTAGGTTTTGTACTAAAACTTTACAATACAGAATATTTCTGCATTAATATTTTTTAGATTCTTTACAGTGCAGGAGATTAATGTGATTATTTCAGAAATAAGTTATAAATACAGACCATTAGAACAGGACCTAAAGCAACTTTTGCCTCTTTAGATTATAGAGCTACCACAGCCATTTTCCCTTCATCTCTAGTAGCCTGTTGTCTTCAATTACCTAAAAATCTTGGCTTCTAGCCTCAATTTTTTAAAATATGATACTCTGTTCTCATTACGCTTTCTTAAGTTATCATAATGAATAGACAGCAGTATTCACACTTATTAACATCCAGTATTTTATACATCTGCTCCAAATAATAGTGTAACCACCAGTAACCTTGCTCTTCTTAAGGTTGCCATTTGACAGCATCCATGCTACCAAAGTGGTCTCAATACAGTAAAGTACACAAAAACCCCAACCAGGTATCTACTTTTTGTAAACACATTGTGCCTCTATTTATTAAAATTGAATTTACGGAACTTTTTGCTGAATTATAAGCCCTAGTGGGTCAAGGAATCAAAAAAAGAAGAAAACTTTCCAATCTAACTCCTTGTTAGAGACAGCAGTTCTCTGCAGTGTCTGCTTACTAGTTTACCTTGCGACGATTCTGAGCTGTTATTACTTAATTTCTCTCTCACACTTTCTGAGGAAAATACAGAACTATCCAGTCGTCTGCCTCAGTACACAGTCTGTGCCTGCTGATGCTGTAATTTTAATAACCACATCCTAAGCAAATAGATAAAAAATGGGTACATAAGGAAAAGAATGGACCTGCAGCATATAAGACTGTAGCGCCCAAGTTCCAAACACGCAGCCTTCCAAGCTGATACTCCCTAATTCTCCCACAAAACATTTAGCAACTTCCCAGAAACTGACCCCACTCAGTGTGGTAAAAAAGCCCAGTACTCACCGCTACGCGGACGGTTCTTCCTCAGCCGGTAACAGTCCAGACAGACCCCAAACCCGCACTTGCGACACACCCAGTGAATATTGAAGAGTGTTGTCTCACACACGTCACACATCTCCCTCACACCACGTACTGCTCGCTTCCATGCCACCTTCTCTATAAAGAGAAGGAACATTACGAATTATTGCCGAGACGTTTTGCATTTCTCCCACCTCATTTCAGAACACGACAGTAACATTGATAAAGACACAATTCACAGAAACAAGACCTGAAGGCAGAGTTTAGAAACACATGCTTTTTACACTCAGAGACACATTCTTTGATTTGCTAGTCTTGTGATATTATGAAAATTTCCCTAAGAGTGGGTAAGGTCAGGTCCCAAAATGCACACTACAGGGAAATGCAGCACCTTACAGAGTTCTGTACTAAGTGAATTTCAAGAACAACTTATAGATTTACAGTAAAATTATAAATCTTCTGTTAGTTTTATGAACAAATAATGCCAGCTTATAAAACCATAAAGAATGCATATTTAGTTTTACTAATCAGATGCCTGTCACCAATTCAGATTCTAAACCAACACATTTGCTGAGGAAGGGGAAGCTGTCTCCAAAAGGCTGCCCTTGTACATTCCAGAAACTAAAGGGAAAAAATCAGATAGTCAGTTATCCATGTGACAGGCTAAACTGGCTACCTTTTTTTTTTCCTAGACCTATTCCCTTTGAAGTGGAAAACTGGCAACTAGTTGCTCAGCTGAGTCCTTGTGGGCTGATCACAGGTTCTGTTCTCTCCCCAGAAAACCCTGAGCTTTTACATGATATCCCTGGAGCATAAAAAGATAGGAAAAATCCCAAATGCTGGTTCCATAATTACACATGCCCCAAGGAGTGAATATAGCCTTCTCTTTGGAAGAGCAGAAGAATTTTAACCAGAAAATATACAACATTTTCAACTCTATTCCACTGCATTGTACACACATTACACCAAGAAGATGGACAAAAAACACGTCAAAAGCCCAGCTTACGATGTGGCTCCACCATCATCATTGCCTCCTTTTCTGACATAACAAGTTGGCAGAACTGGTCCCCAACATTGGCCAGGATATATTTGGAAGTTTCCAGATCGATCCCCTCTGCAGGGGAGGAGGAAGGAATCCACAGGCTCATGGCATCAGGGTCACTTTGCTGTGGGTTCAAGAAACCCTCTACTCGTAGAATACCTTTACGGGTAAATACCAGCCTGCAGGAAATAGGATGGAGTAATTCAGAAACTGATAAACCACTTTTCATAAACTTATAATGCCATCTATGTCAAAACATAAACCCAGAAAGGAGGGAAAAAAGGCTTCAGCTAGAGTGCTATATTCTACAGGCAGTACATTTATTATGCAACTCCTGGTAACAAGAGAATAAGGTATACAAAGCTATGGCTGCAAAAGTCAGGTCCCAGTAAGCACTGGTGGGAAATTCTACATACAAGAAACTGCTACAGCTTGCTAAGTCACACTTCTCTATACTATTAATACAAAGAGATGACAACATTCAATTTATTTGGGCTGCTGCATGATGGTGCTTGCAAAATTCTGAATAGCTCTCATTCTCAGCTTTAACTCATAACAAAATTGCTCTCAGCTTCTGGCAAACCAGTATTTCAGTCTTGGCTAGGGCTGCCAGCACTTGTTCTAATAGCTCACATTACAAGATATGCAAAAATCCTTGTTGCACTGCTGTTCACAGAGATGAATCACAACTGTTTTTACCAGTAGCTGTTGACCCTCCTTGTCTTTGTGTGGCAAAAGGTGTAACAACGTATTACAGAACCCTAAACCTCTCCTGCCAATATTAAAGGCAACTTCATTTTTGAGCAGAAACAGTCTTGTCTTTAACCTCAAAACTAGATTAATTTTTAACAAGTTAGGAAGAGAGGCAGTATGATTACTGGATGGGTGACAAAAACTAAAAATTAACGTAATCCTTTATATGCTGGAAGGTCAACAAACATTTTCAGAAAAAGATGCATAGCACTTGCTAGAATAGGCAGTTAAAGGAAGGTGAAGAGAAGGCCTGTAAGAACTGTAGCAGCACATACATAACACAGAGAGAACACAGACACAGTGTTCTGCTCCTAAAAATCAGTCCTGTACTCAACATAAGCTAGTCAAACATTAGCCTCATGCTAGCAATTGTTTACTTACTTGCTGAGCAAATTAAAATTTTATCTTTGTTCTGAATGCCTTAGGAAGGAGGGAGAGAACATTTATTGTATACAAATTGTTACCCAGCAGAAAAATTCTACCCAATAAAGCAAATTCAATTTCCTGATGCTGGACCTGGAGACTCACTTAGTATCATACAGCTCTATCTTTGAACAATAGTTCTTCCCACCCCAGCGAGGGAATTCCAGTCGGGTGATGCAGAGAAATGAAAACTCAAAACCTTCATTACTGTACCCAAGCATATTACATAAGTAAAACATAATTACTTTGTGCTTGGACATGGTCCAAGCTCTGCACATAGACTACATACGAAGGAAGGAAGAATTTGGGCACCTCCGGAAATGGAAGAAGCGACATGCCACAGTTGAGTCATCCTGCTCTTGCTCCTTACATTTGCGGTACCGCTCCAGACGGCACTCCCGACACTTGTGCAGATGTGGAGCTACATTGATGCAAGAGCCATCCTGGAGAAAAGGCTCCCCTGACTGCTTCAGCTTCCTCACCTTACTCATATCTTTCAGCACGGACTGGCCAACTGGGTGAGGCAAAGTAAAAGTAAAAATCTATTAGTTAACTGTGACACCAAAAGGACACGGCTCCGATAATCGCCTTTTCGGAGACCTCTGTGTTCAAACCCATATAAAACAGTAAGTCTGTTCAAAACTGCAGCATACCACACTTCTGTTCTCACAAATACAGGCTCAAACATTTCTCAAAGCAACATCTAATTCACATACAAGAAGCATTAAGCTTTAGCCTTGTAAGCATCCTGTGTGCTGCCTACTGAGCATAAATGAAGTTCACAACTGTGGTTAGTTCACGCAGTTCATCACACAGCAGATAACCCAGTATCCCACCTCCTTGTGCTTTCAAGACATCACCTGCATTCAAGCCATCACCTTTTAGGGGAGCTGTGCGGGGTCGGCCCTTTGGGGCTTGCTTCCCCTTTCCTTTACACAGCAGCAGTTCAGCGTTGCGCTCCGCATTGGGGCCCAGCTTTGCCATCAAGTGGTCTGGAAAACCTTTCATACAAGCCTTGACCTGCAACTGGTCTTCAGAGTCACTCAAATCTGACAGGTCACTATTTGTACTGGAGTCAGAGTCCTGTTTGGATGTTAAGCTCCGCTCATCTAGCGAGAACCTTTTCACAGCTTCAAAAGGGGCTTTGTTCTCCTGTGGAAATTCTGCCTGTGAAGAGAAAAAGCTAGGTGGATGTCTGCCAAACACATTAGAAAAAGTTTTCAGAAGAGGATTGTCCTGCTGCCCAGGCCCAATGGCTGGTTTTTCTTCTGTTGGGCTGGAGGAAAGTGTGGGCATCTCGATAGGCTGTGTCAGGTTGCTGGTTGGTGAGCTGGAACGGCCATTCCCTACAGTGGAAGGGCTTTGAACACCAGCAGCTACTGTTGAACCAGGAGCACTGGAGACCATCTTTGAGGAGTCAGTTGTTATAAACAAGCTTTTCTTCTTAGCTAAAGAGTCTGTAGAGGTGAGTGAATCCGGCCAGCCAGAAGTGGCCTTGTGACCCACGGGTGTGGAGGGAGTAGAAACCCCCGTCTGAGATGAAGATGCAAAGCTACTGAAAGGACTAAGTTCTGCTTTCTCAGCAAATGCCAGGAAAGGGTTTGAGGGTTCCTCTCGTGATAGCTTTGGAGGCTGTAAAAATAAGTTTTCATGACTATCTGGGGGACGAGTGTTCAACAGACTTCGTGAAAAGGCTGGAGTAAGGGTAGGCATGGATTCCACAGGCAGCTTCCGCTCCACAGAACTACCAGACTGGGCTCCTGGTTTAGTGTCCACTGAAAGCATTTTGCCTTTACAGATCCCAGCACTAACACTCTCTGTACACTGCTTGAATGAGTCCCGGCTAGAGACATCTTCAGTCAAGCTCTCTGAAATGACTGGGAAATAGTTACTGGAAGGAAGATTTTGGGACATGCACTGAAAAAACAAGTTCTTGGATGGATCAGAATCTTTCTGAGCCTCTTGTCCAGTACTACAGCCAAAAGGAAATACAGAAGACTTGCTTTCTGGAGTCATTACTCCATTTGACTGGCTCCTTCCAGCCCCAAATACCAAGGACTGGGAAGCACTTGGAAGAGACACTCCAAATCCAGAAGCCAAAAGTGAATTTCGGGAATTCTGAAACAAAATTAATAAGCATTAGCCTATTAAAGGATAGTAGTTTGATTCAATAATACTTTGGTTCATCTAATTGTACAATTAGCATTCTACTTATCCATCTGGAACAGAAAGTTCCAGCAGACTTATTTGCATGAAGAAACTTCTTTAAAGAGTCTTACCCACAAGCTATTGAAACTACAGACAAAAGGAAAAAACTAACACTTTCTGTCTTATCATGCTTTAGAACAAAGGTGAGACACAAACAAGGTAAACTAATTGAGCAAAAGCAAATTATTAAAACTGCTGCTCATTTAAATTCAAATTAATGAGAATGGAAACCTAATTGAAACTGCTTTTGAATAACTCCCATCTTTCACCCTCCCCCAAGATCATCCTGATAAGCTTCCCCTACTTAAGCAGCACCCTTGAAATAAGTAACTTAGTTTGGAAGTTACTTAAACAGAGCAAGCCCTCTAGCAGCTACAACAAACTATTCCTGGTCCCAGCAAGCCAGGTCTGCTGACAGGTAGATAGAGGCCTATGACACGGTGCCTTCAGGGGATTACTCAGCAGAGGTTAAGCACAAAGGGCTTTCTTTTTATGATCATTAAATACTGAAAAGTTTTCCAAGTGACAGATTTCTACTAGAACCGTAAGTGTGACATGGAATACTCACTTGCTGTCTTCTCAAACTGATACTTGTTCAGATTTTCCAATTCTGACAGTCCTACTGTAACTGATTATATGCTGTGACTAGCTCCTCATAGATGAATTTAGATCAGTCCTACTCCTTTCTTTTGAGTTTCCAATTAGAGATCTCATGATTAATACACTTTTATTTTTAGGTCATGTTAAATACAACCACAGACTATGCAACACATCCTACGGGTCACTGAACACCTCCTATACTGCATACTCATGTTTAGCTTTTTTCTACTATACAGACAGCACAGCTGTAACACACAAGCTAGGAATCTATAAAAGGTCCAATAAATGTAGCCTCATTGTTTTTCTGGTTTTGAGGCTTTTTTTTAAAGTAACTTAACTGTTCAACTCAGTGTACATTCTCGTGCAGATTTGTTTATATAAAGGCAAGAAATTTTAAGTAGGTTATCTTCCATATGACACAACAAAATTAATTAAGTGCAGTGCTTAATGTGACTTTAAAACTGCATTTCTCAGATTAAGGCTGAACAAGCATACACGTACACAGTTGTCTCAGTACTCCCTCACCAAATATCTTAATTTTGTTTTGAGTAATTTCTTAGATCAGATAACAGGTTTCCTTTAGGAGGAGAGGGACTCAACAAAGAAAAAGTAGTTTTCTCAATTCCGTGGATGGGTGTTGTAACAGGACCATGTTGCAGAACATTTGTTGCAAATATGTAAGTCTTTTTTGAACGTGCTGCATCATGAGTTACTCACCTCTCCCTGCACTTGCGATCGGACTGTTTTCAGTTTCTCCTGTCCAGTAACAGCTGGCAAACTGGTATCAGAGATTCTCACAGTTGTTGGTGTCAAAGCAGTTGTAGTAACTGCAGCTGCAGAAGTCACTGCGCCTTGGCCAACCTGTTCCAGTGATTTTCCGGCCTCTTTACATCCAGATCCAACTAGCAACGTTTGTCCAGCCACAGAGGAAAAGGGAGTGAAGGGCAATGGTGTGTCACCACCAACTGGCTCATCCTGCACTACCAGTGTTCGGCCATTCTCTTTGGTGTAAGTAGCAAAGCGAATATTGCGATTAATCTGAGGAATGAATGAAGGCAACTGCTTGGCCCTTGGATCCAGTCCTGTTTCGCCACTGGAGACTCCTTTCCAAGGACCTCTGCTTGCCTCACCTCCGTCACTACCATTGCTATCCACCTCACCCCTCTCCTTTAGCTTCTTTGTTGCAGGATCACATCCAGAATCTGAAGCATTTTTCCTCCTCCTTCCATCCTTTCCCTCCAGGCTTTCTTTCTTCTTTTTCCCTTTTGATGATGATTTTGCTGCTTTTAGGCCCCCTCCCTATAACGGACAAAACCATGCAATCACTAAACAGAACAATCAGGATACCCACTCAAAAACCATTTTTCTGTTAGAACAGAATACATTATGCTGCTCTGAAGCTTAGGAACATTTTACCACAAACTGAGACGTCTAAGGAGAGAATGCTGTGTGAGCACAGAACACAAGTATAAGTGCAATCTTGTCTTTTTTGTATTAGAACAGGATCTGCACAAGCAAATTTTTAGCTGAGTTACTTTGCTGCAGCATGTACATCATAGTAAATCTTGAGAAACATCCAATACTCCAACATGGTGCTTCATAATGCATGAATACTATTTGCACACTCATTTTTGCTCCACAGTTCTTCTGAAAGGTACATTTTCTGTTCACAACACAAAGCCTACAATACATAAGCCCAGGAGACAGCTTGCCCTATAGCCTAGGGTAAAAATACAGGTTCAAATGCTATGATGGAACCTCTCAACTGAAGCAATATAATGCCACTAGCACACAAGCCTGCTTACAAGGCATAAAAGCCAGATGGCAATTTTTGGAAATACCTGAAAATGCTTCACTCTGTGAAGCAGCACAGAGTGATCCCATTAGAAAAAGGCAGCAAGCACAGACATTCTTTGTCAGAGCGCTACACCTTAAAATGGAGCACAACCAATGTGGTTACTGACCCCCTTCCAAGATCCATGCTAAACTTAGTAAAACAGGCCTGAACAAAAGGAGAGGCTTGTTTAAAGAAAGCTATAACCATCCTCAAAATAGCAAGCAAAATTTTCCTGTTTCAGCTTTAAGAGGATAATTATTAAAATTATCAAAATTCCACAGTGAACACAGCATCATTTTTTAGTTATTTCCATGTTTGAGAGGTTTAATATCTAAATTTTTATGAAGTTTCACACTGTATATACAAGACCCGAACTGCTGTACTACCTCGCTCGGAGAAGTGTTGTCCATCACCACATGAATCAGTCGAGGATCCACCGACTTTATCTCACCACTCTAATTTTTTATGCAGATTGACAATGAGGAGGTAGGAGAAAGAAAAGAAGTGGTTAATTTTTAATTCAGGGTATATAGTAGCAACATAAGAGACCTAAACACAGTTACAGCACTCATTTCCAAAGACATTCCTATACCTTCTTTTTCAAATAGAAATGGCCTGTGTAACATCATTTATTCTGGAAAGTCATCGTAACAGGAAAAAAATATTAGAAAAATTCTATGAATCACAACATGAGTAATGAATCCTTTTAAAACACGTAACAACCAAAAGAACAACTTTTGGTGAAGCTGTCATTCTCCACATACAGATATTGAGGAGTGGTATTTTAGGAAGACCAAAGCAGTGCTTCGTATTTTTACCTCAGTCACAGACACCTCCATAAGACGAGTTATTGGGTCTTGATGGCTCACAACACCACAGAGCCAGCTATTTTCATCCTCTGGTTGGTAAACCTTAACTCTTTGGCCTTGAACACTGTAAGGACCTGGAAAAGAAGGACTTTGAGTATATTTTCCAGACAAGCTGTGTCATACTAGTTAAGTCATGCAATTAAATAGTTCTGTGCACTTAATTAGGGTTTGAAGTGTCATCTTTCAGGTGAGTCAGTGTCAGCTTCTGCTGCAAATCTTGTGCTAGCAGGCATTTTATTCTAAAAAGTTAATAGGCCCTCAGTTCTGTAACTCAAAGCTACTGTGAAGACAAAACAAACACAGTTTACAAATAAAGTTAAAAAAAAAGTGAAAGATCAAAATAAACTCACTCCTTTGACAAAATCAAGTTCCTTGCTAACTAAACCCTTTTGCTTTCTAACCTATGGCTTAGTAATTATGTAGCATTAATCCAGTGGACCGTGCTGGCATTCTGACTCAGTGTAGATGTGCCAAATCCCAGTAGAAATGTCATGCAGATCAGAACAGAGACATGTATTTGCATATTCAACATCTCCAAACCAACTGGGCTCAGATATTTCACACAGGTATGCATCATCTATGGAAAGCTTTCCTCTGACCCTGCCCTTATTCTCCACATCAGCATGCAGGGATTTCCTCCTTTCCCAAGTTCAGACAAAAAAACCCCTCTGCTAACATTAGATCACCAAAATCCACAGGATCCCACAACCTGTATGTGATACACCCAGCATCAGGCACTTCAGAAGAAGGCTTCAAACTGAACAATTCTAAAGTTACTTGCTTGTCTAAGAAGTATTGTCCTCATAGAATTTCTAGGGATACACCAAAAGGCACCAAACCCCCATGAGGAATTGTATTTTCCTTCAAATGTAAAACAGTGGGCTGTCTCTAGGGTGGCCCTCTGGCACATGAACTCTGGATAGAAAACTGTTTTAGCATTTGACTAAGAAGACCCAAATCTAACAACAAAAGCCACGATCAGGCTTAGCCCTAGTACAGGATCCAGACAAGAGATAAGGTATTAACTCTGTGCTGACCAGCCACGTCCACACCGCATTTTCAACTTAGCCAATTCACGTATTAATTATCGAAATGCCAAAATTTGAACTGACATTGCAAAAGAAAGTTGTTGAGGATCAACAACTACAGAAGAACTTCACTTGTAAATTTCCAGGATTACAGAATAGAACCATAAACAGTAAGAAAACTTTAAAAATTCAAACCTAAAACTTAAAATAAGGGAAGTTGTAAATACATGGACATTGTCCTACTTTAACTAGTGACCACTCCCAGTATGCATTTCTGGTTGTATCTCAGCAACTGCTTACTTATATCTGTGACAAAATAATACTTCTTCATAAAGAACTTGCAAAATACAGAAAACTGACCTTCCAAATCAAACAACAACAGATACTATTACTATCTTCCTTCACAAATTCCAGCACAGTCTAACTGTTCCACAACAAAATAGCTCTGAAACAGAAAATACATTTCTCACCTCTACTAAATATCTCCTGAAGCTTCTGGTCGCTGATCAGTGCATTGACAGATTCTCTTAGTGAAGGCTGTTCCTGCAGAATCTGATTTTGACTCTCTGTTCCCATCTGCCAAAACCAAACAGTTTTAACACAAAACTATAGTCTTTTAAAGTAATAGATTAATTAGTTTTTAAGGGACAGCTCTTCTTGAACTGCTGCCAGAAACTGACAAACAACAAAAAAAAGTAAAATTAAGGACAACATTACTGAACATGCCAGGAAGAATAAAAGGATTAACTATGCAAAAGCTGTTGCAAAACTTCCATTGCAATTATCAGCTACAGAACAGTTTGACAACTAGCTCTCCAACTGAACAATGTAGACAGCAACTGGGACTTTTTGAATGCAAATGGACAGTCGTGTAAGGACTTGGAAACGGAGGGCAGCAAACACAAACATGACAAGGCAGCAAAAGAAAAAAGACAAGGATATGTTGGAACAGGAAGAAAAATATAAAATTAATCTGACAGGTACAACACAAAGTTAAATTTACATTTTAACTGAACACAGTTCACATACCTGAAATAAGCGTAATCCACTGGCATCAGACAGGAAACGTAAATGTCTGTCCAGAAGAAACTCTACTGGGACCACAGAGCCCAACCCCAGCTTATCTACTAGAGGAGTGAAGGTCTGTGATGGACAACAAACAAAAGGGTTATCTCAACGACTGAGCACACATACAGGCCAACAATAGTCGATTTCACATGCTCTTTAGATTCAGAAATAATAAAAGGCTTAATTGCTCAATTTGTACTGCCCAGTGCCTGAGTTTTAATGCAAAATACTAGTCATTATGTCTAAGTCGATAATTTTTGCATATTACAAGCAAGAATTGCAGACAATTGCCTCCACTTTTTCATTAGATCTTAAAGAAGTAATGAAAACTCCTGTTGTGGTATTATATGATTTTAACACACAAGTGTGTTAAACATTCATGACATTTTTCCCTTAACAGCTCTCATCGTTTGTTTACATTCCATCCTCCTGTACAAAACAGTATAAATATAAAAATTTATTTTTATGTTTACGTAAAACACATTCCTAAAAGTGAACAGAACTGGAAGAAAGACACAATGAAGGATGAATACACATTCTTAGGTGATATATCTTAAAAAAAACCCCAAACAAAACAACATACCATCCCCTTTGTAATGCAGGGCAGCATATGTGTAATCGGGTGCTTTGACTAACTCCAGGCTGCATTCCCAGGCAGTTATCTGGGTATGCCTCTGTACCCAGAGACAGCTTCAGTGCTCACGTGGCTGTCCAGAGTACAGAGGATGGAAACACTTTTTCAGCAAGCCTACAGATAAAGCTTGAGTTGTAGTGAAAATGCTCTGGGATCATCATACTATCAGTGTGCAGACTGTGGCAACACCCCCAAATCACTCAGACTGTGACAGACTTAAGAACCACTTGAAAGAAACTGATCCTATATAAAAACGGTTTCCCAAAGGAAACTAACTGAAATTCACTTGGAGACAAGTTGGAAATAACTGGAAGGAAAACTTTACCTATGGAAAAACCACTGTCTGCAGAATCTCTGCTGTAAAAGCCTGGGTTTCTTCTGCCTTAAGCCAAATGCAGTGAAGAAACCCTCAAAGCAAGATGCAGTACTGAATTTGCTGCTTTGAGCCCGAGTCCATTTAAAACACTAATAAATTCAAACTGCACCAAGGCTCAAGATCCTTGACTGAAAAAAACATTTTAATGTATCCACGCACAAAATGTATTAAAAAGCAGAGAGTAGGATCCCAAGCAGTCCAAGGACTGCAGGAGGAGAAAAGAAACAAAAGAAAGGCCAAATAATAAAAATTAACCAGCATGAAAATGAAGGAAGGATTTTCACATATTTAAGTCAAATACTCACCAGTGCAGGCCACTGTGCCAGCGAGACTCGAGTCCCCTGAAGCATAACTGGATCATTTCGAGGTGCCCAAACCAATGATCCTTCCAGCAGCAACACTATAACTTCTTCAGCATGGACTTTCACCCAGGCATGTTGGTTCCAGTTACAGCCATCGAATTCCACAAAGATCTGGTAAAAAAAATGTAAAGGTGTTTCATCTCTTTTCAGACACCGAATAGAAAATAATATTCCTACGATCCCTACAGAAAAGGAGACAGTAGATTTAGTGAGAAAAATCAGGATAAGTACTCTAATGTTAACACTGAGAACACCACATCTATATAGTTACCAAATATTACAAAAGAAATGGGATCAAATTCATAACAGTTACTAACCTATGAAACATGATTTATCCCTAAACACACATTACTGGTTCCAAATGCTGCATTTTCCCATACAAAATTAAAGATGTGGAAATTCTTCATACCAAAATACAGCTTATGATCCAATGCAAGACTCTTTCACAGTAGGATTTTTTAGAGATTTTCAGCAATCTTACTTGGCACTTTGGCAGCCTGGATCAGTATGGTTAACCAACATTCACAGAACTAAATGTTTCAGTCTGGAAAGCTTGTGTTTATGGAATCCACTCTAAATCACATGTTTCTGTTGTCTTGCACATTCCCAAACTCCCTGAACAAATGTAAATATTTTGGATGGTACGAGATTACCCAGAATTAACTACTGACTGCATTTTTCATTACCTGATTTACAAGCATTAACAATATAAACCACACTACACACACTGCAATTCTAAATCCTTATTCTGAGATGTCATTCTCCTTTTTTCCTACCATAAAAGACAAATGTTAAAGCCATATGAAATTACATGGCAAGAATGCTAAGAACACAGGTTACAAATCACATTCCGTGTCCTAACAACTGGAGCTATTAAATGTTAAAACAGTCACATTCCAATCTTTCATCTCCAGAACTTACATACCTGCCAAATACAATCAAATATGTCAGACGAATGACAAAAAATTCCTAATCAGTTAAGAAACACCTTCAGCTGGACAGTCAAAAGAGTTTTGTAACCATTACAAGACCTCTGAAGGGTAACAGGGCACTAAGCAGAGACAGACAGCTCTCTGCTTTACCAGTAGACTTTATTACAAGTATTAGAGACCACTTACACACTCCTCTTCCCCACTCCTCCCCTCAAAGCCAAAAGTTCAGATTCCAAGGGGAGTGGGAAAGAATATGAAGCAACTCTCCTGATGAATTCTTGAACTCCATTACTGCATAAGCTGCCCTGCAGAGAATCAGTACTGCACCTCTGAAGAGATCCCTCCTCCAGTTCAACACATTTCAGCGATACAGTGGAAACTGGACAGAACACCTTCCCATTTTCAGTGGGTCTACAGATTCCTTAATATTGTATTTGTGCTACTTTGGCATTAGCATGTGATGTAATGAGAGGACTATCACATAAGAATAACAAACTGCAATAATTTGTTTACAATGTGTACAGTATCATGAAGTAATCATCTTGTTATGGTTCTCTTATAAAGGTTATATGAAAAAATGTCATAAAAAACTATTACAATAATGATGACTTTGGAATATATGCTTTTTTCACAAGATATTTCAGAATTTGATTAAAAGAAGGGGAGATTTTATAAGTAACTACACAGAGAGGATTTCTCACTAGCATGTCCCCCTAAACTACAGGGCAAGGATCACTAAAGGAAAACAAATTCAATCAAGCAATGAAGTGCAAGTGCATGCAGCTTACCAGCCTGCCCCAAATAAATAAGGATACCTATTAGGTTTTAAACAAGATTTAGACAAGACCAACCTGATCTCTTTCTATGACAAAATGACCTGCTTAGTACATGAGATGCTGTGGATGTTGGAAAACAGCACCTTGAGAAAACTATGGAAGGTTCTTTGCAGTCATTTTATGTAGTTAATATGCTTTAGGAATTTAGATGAGTAAAACCCCTTAGATCAGCTTAGCTGACGATCAGCAGCTTGCTGTTACTGCAAGCACCAGGCCACTGTCTCACCACTGTCACTGCAGGTCCCATTGCTTCCCCTTAAAGAAGCAGCCCAGCTGACACCCCTGTGGGCACAGTTAGGGAATACCTGGCACTAATCACACACCAGGAATTGTTAACTTCCTGCAATCTTCCTCTATGCTGTTTGTTTAAGGGCCCAGTGAAGCATCATGCACAAGAGACAGGAAGGGCAATTACTTTTTTTTATAGTAGCTAGCTACTATACTGACTTAATCCTAACAACATCAGGCCAAACTCTTCCACTCAAGTCTTCATCAACAAGTTTTTTCTTACACATTAAGAGCAGGAACATAAAGTACTAGACTATTGTCTCTCCTGCACTGCAGAACCTCTCTGCTGCACTGCTTTTCTCCACTTTAACCATTGAGCAGGTGAACTTGAGAAATACGAGCTGATTTGGATGGCTTTGGTTTCCATCAAAGAAGAAAATGACTGTGCTCGGTATCTCTGTCTGGGATAACAAATGCTTCCCAAGGCAAATTTGGGATCTAACAGTAACCTTGCTGCAACCTTTAACCTCGTAGGTAACCTGTGCCTGCACTGCCAAGGTGAGTCTACCAAAGGAACCGGATCCAAACAGGCAGCACACACCAGACAGAGCAGCTCTTCACACAAGCCCTGCCTCAAGCCAGTCATGTAACACCCTTCACACTTTGAAATGAAGCCAGTAATTGCAGTGTATTTTACACCAGGCAGAGCCAAATATGTTAATCATTACACTTTGCTTTTTAAGAGGAACTTTATTTCAGAAAATGTTTGCATTCCTACAGAAACTTCCTGCCATATAACACCTCCTTGCTCACAACCAGAGACAAGCTGCCTTTTGAAGCAGCACCAGCCTATTTGGTATACTAAGAACTTGTTCACCAGTCCACAGACCTATCCGTAAAAAGGGATGCCTTTCTTCCTTAATTGACACTAAAATTAACAATTCTGAATTTTTCCTGCTATTAGTAACTTGAAATACTTGAGCAATCGGGAGTTTCACAAAATAAATTTGTTTTGGAAACACATACATATCCTCGTCTGTGCTTTCTGGTGCCATTTTGCACCTTTTCCTGATGTTGCCTGCATCCCAAAGTATTGTAAAAAACAACTTCAAGGAAACAATAGCAAGGCAATCTTTTCTGACTACTGTTTCATTCTGCAGCTATTTAGACTGCAGAGATGATGATATCTTCTGTTTTGCAAAACAAATCACCAGAAATCCAAGTAGGCTGTTCTTAATCCCAAGTATTCTGCAACTCAAGTATCACCAAAAAAAAAAAGTATCTCCAGATCATAACTCTGAAGGAAAAAGACCACCTTAAATTGTAAGTTGCATACACAGACTTTTAAAACAATTTAAAATTGGTACCTTATAACTGGCAAGTGGCAAATACAATACCTGTATTTAAAAAATAAGGAAGAAGAAACCTGATAGCAATTAAGTCTACTATGACAATACCAGTTGTTTGCCAAATCTTAGCATAAGTGAGGGATGGGTTAGAGGGCTGCAAGGAAAAAAGTCTAGCAATACATGGGAGGAGTTAAGAGAAAGAAAGCTTTAACTACATAGCTCACACTTGATAAGAACTTTCTCCTACTGCATCTAACCTGAACTTGAGCATCCAAAACATTGAATGGCACTGCACTGAAAATTAAGACGGCTGGAATTCATGCAAGTCTAAAGGAAATGGTAAAAGCAGAATGAAAATTACAATGGAAAGTATTGCAGCAGCAGAATTATTACTGCAATGTAATTAATAATGTCACTGATAAAGCTGGCATAAAAAGTATCAAGTTTCCTTACACTCATTTCTGGTCTCAAGTCTAGCAGTACTTTATGCAGACCAGAGAAAAACCTGAGGAGCTTTTGTAAGTTCTTATGATCACAGCTACTGAAAATTTGCTATTCCAGTTGCTAATTCTGGTTTGACTCACTCTTTTTCCTTTACTTTCCAAGTTTGGCATCTTCCTTGAAAAACATTACTGGTAAAGCAGTGATACATCTCTTTTTTGCCAAGTATTACAGATTAAATTGGATAAATTGAAAAATTTATTTTAGGTTATTGGACAATAGACCACAGGACTATAGTTAAATTCCGTCTCAGAGAAAAGCTTTAACCTGGAGTTTAATGCAACATTCTCAATAATCTGAAAATAGGAATCCAGAGCTACTTTTTGCAAGTAGAGAATTAGGCTATTCTTCAGGAGAATGTCTCAGAAACTGTCAGTCTCCCTCCAGACTCACCCACTTCAGTGTCATTTAGCATACTAAGCAACTCTAACAAATGGAATTCATCTCTGAGAACAATCATTAATGTCAGAATGAACAAGGTGGACACGAAGACAAGCATGACTTTTTGGAAGAAATTCAGAAAGACAGTGTCATAGTCTGCTAAGCATGCAGAAACTGCACAGAAAACTTGGCAAGAAAATCTTCCCATTTTCTTTCGTTTTGTAAATGGAATCACCATTTAGTGCACGTGAGATACTCCAAAGGGACTCCCAAGGGCGAGCACAGGTAACAAGGCAGCAGCACTACCTCAGAATAGCATAATCGATAATGTTCCAAAATAAAACATACTTAGAAACTACAGAAGAAAATAAACCTGCCACTGACTGAAAAGTTGGATGCCTTGATTAGATACAGCATCTAACCAAAAGGAGGTGGCACAAATTATTAAGATGCAGATACCAGAAGCTTCACAGGGAAAGCATGAAGCACAAATAACTGGGGTGACAAGTAGAGCAACCTCAGGACAATAACTATGAGTTACTAACAAAACCGAGTTTTGTTGTCATTCTGTAGTCAGCAGTTGAAACATGAGATGACTTAAAGAGCACTCTAACACTACTGAGAGAAGTTACTATATGAGCACATGTATTTCATGACCACATTAAAAAGCTATTCAGCAACCAAAGGCAAACATGATAAACTTCCGGCAGACAGACTTTGCCAGGGGACAGTAACTGCAGCCTTCACTTTCAAGAGCTGGATCTGAATACTCCTATTAATTTAACATACAAGAACATGATTTGTCATATCAGTATAAATAGAACTTGATGCAATTACCACTAAATATAAAGAAGACGTGTAACTCTAGTAAGAGATTCCTTGAAAATACTTTTAAGAAGTAAGCCTATATGAGCTGCAATTTTCCAAAGTCAAGTAACTATTGTTCACTGAGTCTGAACTAGGGCATATGAAATCTTTGATTCTGCTGCAACAAACACCACACAGGAGTGAAAGACCAACCCTCCAAAGCCAATCCAATACTTAGAAGCCAATGAGCTCTACAGAGCATTAAGTCTCAGATGAGCAAAGACTTATTTTACAGCCCTTCACTGATGCTTCCATATTTCTACATAGACATTCCCAAATATACCCATTTTGTGAAATCCAATAGATTTCAAATGTATTGAAATTACTGCACCCATGCAGATCACTGTAGCACATTTTCAATAGTGTGACACTTCCTAAAATATCAGAAACGCTATATAGAAGCCACACAGTGAACAAAGTGGGCACTCCCATAACCCCCAGGAATAAAGCAGTTCAGTCGAAACTCCTGCACATGTACAGCAATTGCTACCAGGCATCAAGAAATTTTAACAAGTATCATCAGATATGAGAAAGTGGAGGAGGAAAAAAAAACCACAAAAAAAACCAAGACAGGAACTCTGGAGTGTCTCAGAGGTTAACAGAAACATGGAAGACAGAAGGATAACAAGGTACTCAGCAGACATGGAACCAGTGCTGCATAAGGACAAGTCTGTAAAGGGTTTAGTCAAGCATGTGCAGCCTAATAAGCCTCTTTTGACCACTGCCACACATATTTTGTTAAGTTACCTCTACATTATCTCCTTTGGAGGAACATCCCTTCACCTTCTGCCAGTCTTGGCAACTTTTGTGCTGAGATCAATCCAACCAGTCGCTCCCACAGCCACCATCTGCCCTACCCCTCACTATTTAGTCAACACAAGGCTGGACACCTGAGATGGCACAGGACTGGGAAGGCTCCTCAGCTTGAGCCTCCACCCCACTCCTCGTCTGTGCCTTGACAACCACATCTGCTAAGATCCTTTTGAGAATGTTGCAAGTCACACTGAGTTTCCTCTAATGCAGTTACCCTGCCAAAGAAGCAAAGACCTTTTTTTTAATAAATCACATACAAGTGAAAAAAAGCAGAGGTATTCCATTTGCCTCATATAATCCCTGATCATTTCAGCAGCACAACTGGTTAGAGAATACCTCATGACCCTATCAAGCCTTGAGAAAAGTAATCAGTGGAACTACAGAAGACATTCCTTACCACATGAATGCATATTTTTCAGTGTGGATGTCTATCTTTCACACATCAGAAGACAGAAAGGTCTTCACAAAAAAAACCCCTGTGGCATAACAAGGATTCACAGTACTATGTACTTAGGCCACCAATAAAGTATCACAGAGTAGGCAGGAAAAAATGTACAGCCACTACTTTTGCAGTCAGCTCTCCTTCACAGAACTGTATTTTAATTGCAAAAAAAAGTAAAAATGTATTTGAAAAAACATTCAACATTCTGTTTGTTCTTAAAAATCTCTTTTACATCTAGAAGCATTAAACATATGCCTACTGCTCTTACCAACATCCAGCCCAGTGTTCTGCCTTAAACAGCAGCAACATGAGACATTAGTTAGGGAGTGAAACGAAGCCTACACCACTTTCTGGGGTCCCTTCTCATGTACTCTTTCAATACCCAAACACATGCAAGTGCAGGGAGAATGATCCAGCAACATGATCACCTCTGCAGAATGGAAGGAAATGAAGAGTACAGTGGCACAGAAAGCAACCTTAATATCCCAGATTCAGAACCCCAGCTTGCTGCAAACCTTCCCTCCACTTCCACAGAATCCCAGTGTCAACTCCCTATCTGAAAACTCCTCTTTCAATACCCATTACAGTTTGAAAACCTCTACAAAACCCTCAATCAGTCACACAAAGAACTGAAATTCTTCAACAAACACATATGCATAACAAACAAGAACCTCCACACACCTTAGCCCAAGGGTCAGGATGGGCACATTTTTCCCACGTGCTTCTATACTGTCAAGATGACTCCCGGGTAGACTACAAAAGATGCTTAAAAGCACATAAACCTAAATCCAGTCTTGCAGGGTTCCAGTATCCCTCTACTACATATAGCCTCCAGACAGGAAGATATTCTTTCTCAATGTGACCTAGTTAGAAAAACTAGTTGAAATACCCTGATACTTACAATTAACTCAGAGAGTTCTGGTACTTGCAAAGTCAATTAAGCTTATTCCACAAGCCAGATAATTTCTAAATGCCAACTTTATCCAATTAAACCCCTTATGAATAAAGCACTTTAGATTACATGTTTTTGCTAAACTGTATAATCTAGATATCATGTACAATAAAAAATGTCTTTAGAACACATTCAATTATGTGCAGATTATTGTAAGAAATAGATTAAAATTCAAGACACAAAAAACTTGGATAAGACATAAAAACCCCTTGTTTACTCCTGAGTTTTCTACCTTAGAAAGGAACAGATATTCGACTGCAGTTTCGTATTTCTAAAAGCCCTACATCAGACTACAGGTTAGTAAGTGAAACCATCCTTGCAGGATACTATGAAAAAGCACAGACTTAAGTAAGCCAAAGCCTTTTTTACACCTAGTCCACATTATTTCTTTACCTCAGATGAGTATTTCCTAAACAGTGGTTGACTGCTTGGTGCCAACTCATCGCTTCTGAAAAATGAGTTTAAAAAGACCTTTTTTTCTGATAGTACATAGTTACCATTGTCACAGCAGTGTACATGGAAGGGTCCATGAAAACACTAAATGTTCCACATTACTCTAAATCCTGTCTTGAGTATTTTACACACTTCACATTCTACAGTTCTTGTACAGATTTTGAGACTATAGAGACAGCTGCATCACCGGAAGTGTGCTAAGTGGCGGGTTATTGATTAAAGGAGCTGGGGAGAGACCTGGAGTGCTGAATGGAGGTTAGGAATTCACACACCGAAAAATCTTACTTTTTCCATGCTACCTCTCAAGCACAGAAGTTGATTTTTACATTTTGAGTGTAGTCTAACAGATGTCACATGGCTGAACAGCAATGACTAACCAGGAAACAAGTGACTACCTTCTTCTGAGCAGAGATTCACAACAAACCAAACCAAATAAACAAAAAAACCCAAAACATAAAAAGCACAACACTCGATCAGTCCCTCCACCAAAACAGTAATCAAGATCAGGCACATGAAAAATTCATTACATCATACTCATATTTGCAGTGGATGATTCCATAATGCAAGAGCACTGATGACACATATGTCCAATGCAGTCGGCTACAAGAGCAGCCCTCTAGTTGGGTCTTAGCCTCAATACATTTTCACAATTCAGATACTCTCAAACACCTCACATTTTCCTTTTCAAGAACCCCCTTCTGCATGGGTTCCTCCTCCTTAAACAGGCCCAGCAGTAGCTGGAGCACATCACCACAGCTCTCAGCTGCAGACACGGAGTGCTGGGCCCCCTTTGCAAAGCCAAACCCAGCACTGCTCTTTGCTCACAGCCCTGGGTGCAGCTCTACAACAAGGCCCAAGAAAGCCAGCATCCAGACTGTGGGATGTCAAGGAAACTTCTCAAAGTTGGAACTCTGCAAAGAAGCCCAAAGAATTTATCGTAACAACTGATTTTTTTTTTTAAGTTGATCATATGGTGAACTAAAACTCTTCACAAACACTGAACCTCGTTCCCCCTAGCAGGGGTCCTTGTGACTTCCCCAGCCCTCTGAAGCACACCAGCAATTAATAGTGCCTGCAGAACTCACACGTGCAAAGAGAGACAGCAGCAATACCTTTCAAGAGCTCTTTTCAGGACCTCCACCCAAGCGTTTCACCGAGCTATGCTAAAAATAGCCCAAGCAAATGCTAAAGAGTGGTTTAAACACATTACACAAAGCCCAAATTCCTACAACTGAAACCAAAACCTAAGACAGAATTCAACTGATGATCCTCACTCAAAATTATACCCTCAGCGTATATTTTCACGTGTCATTTAGGCTTTTCAAGAACATTTAACATCTTCCCGGGGGAGGGAAACCAAAACCAACAAACCCAGGTCGCCACACCGAAGAGGTTACACACGAACAGATGAGCAGCAGCAATGTCCCAGACGCGTCTGTTTCACACCGAAGTTACTCGCACCGAGCGCTGCCGGCCCCCTCGGCCGCCGCGGGCCGGGCCCGACGCTGCCCGTCCCGG
>JAWWEW010000028.1:18336523-18357602 GCA_035583185.1 Anabacerthia variegaticeps | reverse complement strand
GGGACAGGAACCGGGGGTGTGAGGGGAACCGGGACGGGAACCGGGACAGGAACCGGGGGTGTGAGGGGAACCGGGACGGGAACCGGGACAGGAACCGGGGGTGTGAGGGGAACCGGGACAGGAACCGGGGGTGTGAGGGGAACCGGGACAGGAACCGGGGGTGTGAGGGGAACCGGGACGGGAACCGGGGGCCGCTGCTCAGCGGGCAGGAGCCTTCCCGGGCAGGGCATCTCAGGAACGCAAAGTTCCAAAGCGGGAATTGCTGCAGAGATTTAACGGGTTTAAGCATTTCGAGGTAAACCCAGAGAAGAACCAGTGCCCACGTGTGAGGCTGGATCCCACGGCTGGCGTGAAGAACTGCACTGGGCTGGGTGTGTCACATTTCGGTGAGGAAGGTCGTGGAAAGGTGCGTATTTAGGAAGCGATTAAGATACAAAATCGTTAAGTTAAAGAGCTCAGCTGTCATGATTAGCTGATACATTTGACCAGTTCTCATGCAGCATAGTGCAATGCCCTAAACCTGCCCCTTTTCAACATGAACCACCACAAAATACTTCAGAATCCTACACTCAGAAAAATGATGTGTGATTTTATCTGTTTCTGCTTGTGCAAAAATTGTGCCACCATACAAAAGATTCCAAGTAGTCCTCTGTCCCACTCCCATTCCACCAGCTCAGACTCATATGGCCATGATAAAATCCACAAACCAGGGATTTCCTAAATGTCATTAATGATTAACCCCAGGGAGCATAGGCCATAAAGCATGAATTAACTTCAATTTATGAAGTACTTAACTTTCCTATGCTAGTCCTGTTGTACCAACTTCTATTACAAGTTAGAAAATTTAGTTTCATGGGCTAATTCTATTTTACTGTAAAAGGGTGAAGACAGCTCCTACTGTTAAACTATGCACCTAAATGACTGCTAAACCAGATATCACAATTCCACAATTGTGAGAAATCAGGTAAGTAACCATCAGGCACCATCCAAAGGTGTCCCTTAAGCACTGAAGATGATTGCTTCTCCAGTCTGCCACCTTCACAGCCTTGACTGATGATCAATACTCCAGAATCCAAAGAAAGTAATTTGCCAGAGTGGCTGATTTAGGGTTTTTCTGACTTGTGAAAAGTGGGACTGATGCAGGCACTCACCTGTACAGGTTTTCAACCCTCCCCTTCAATGTCGTATCTAAGGCCACCCCTTCCACAGACAGCAGCCATGTTCTTTGGAGAATTTTATTAAAATATATCCAAGAAGTAATCAAACATTTTCTAATTAGTCAGGAGAGAACTGAAGTGAGAAAAACATCTGTACAGAGGACAGTGCTGTAAGTTTTTCTTTACATGCTTTATTTCAATGTTTCACAGTTTAGTCATTGTCTACAAAAATATATTTCTGAAACTCTGAGTCCTCTATAAAAAAAGCTGGTCAGCAGCAGTGACCCTGACAAACAGAATGTACCTTGGGACAGTGTGAGCACCTCCTGTAAGCAGATTAGTGCAGCTAGGGCACTCCTGCCTCACCCTGGGAGACTTCTGTTCTTTGGGATTAAAGCTCTGCACTAGTTCTGAAGGAAGGCATTAAAAAAAAAAAATCATTCCACTTCTGTATACTGCACTAAGCTTGGGAGGGGGGAGCTGCAAGTCAGTGTATCACACAGGAGAAAGTGCTAACAAAGCACTTGGCACTCAGGGAAAGGAGAAGACCTAAAGGTGCTTTAGTACTGGTAAATTTTTCTTTGAGCTCTCCATTCAGAACAGCCTTTGTCTGGTGATAATAGGTTCAGGCTGTCAGCAGAGGTACAAATGGCAAACAGGCAGACTAATCCTATAAGCACAAAGAGAGTTCTTCTTTGAGGATAGGATAAGGGTTCTGTTCATTTTTACCTCAACATTTTCTGCTGGGGCTTTAATCAAGGGGAAAATTGCCTTCACATCCAATCACAAGCCTACAATAGTGCTGGATAGAACAGAGCCACTATCAGTGCTGTCAGCTTCAACTCCTTAGTACCCATAACTGGAAATATTTTTTATAACATCAATTATTTAATTCCTACACTTACTAATCACCAGTGTATCTAGCCACCAAAAATAAGAACCGAGAAGCTCAAGTGTCCCCCAAATGAGATCTTTCTACTCTTCCTCTGCTCAGTTATTTGACTGGTCTACAGAGATACCTGCAGTTAAGAAAAAAAATAAATTGCCTCTTTTAAAAAAATAAATCTATCTTGCATTGTGCTCTAGAAAATACAAGGTCATTGTACTCTGATCCTCAAAGCTCAAAATTAGAAGCCCCTTACCACAAAATAATGTCAGGTCCTGAACCCCTAAGCAGGGCAAGAATTTTCAGCAGCAAATAAGAGTAGTTATTGACAGACTGCTTCCCTAATGTGGTAATAGAAGATGAGCTCTCTGAAAACTTTTCCACACCTGCCTGTCAGAAGAGCTTTCTGAGCCAGCAGCTTGTGAAATCTAGATTTCCTTGAGATTAGAGAATTCAGGAAAGTGCTGCTGGTTATTTTAGGTACATCTGCAATCAATGGGCTTCTGAGCTCTAGGCTTTTGTTCAGAAAAAGTTCTCCTGTAACTTGTGCCTACCACCAGTCCCAGTCTTATCTGCTAAACCTGAGCAGCCAAGGAGGTATATGAATTTTAAGTAGAATCAGCATCATCCACAAAAACACAGAAGCCAAGAACCTTCACTGAGAACAAATACCTTATCAAAAAAGACACTCAGCACTAGAAAACTAGTATCATCTCACTAATGCTAAACAGTTAAAGTGTAAAATCTGTAAGAAAACACCTGAAGTTTACTTCTTGACTATTTTCCTTTCTTGAATTGCTGGGGGGAGTGGAGGGGATGGAGGAGAAAGGAAAGAATCACTTCACTGTATTAGTAGTAAGCCATTATATAGAAGGCAGTGTTGGAGAAAAATTTAAAACCAGGAAAAAAATCTGAAAACTTACTGATTCCGAAAGCTTTCCTCAGCTTCCCAAACCCAACAGCCTAAACAGGATTTTGTCCATGCTTCAAGTTGTTTTTCCAGTCTTTCCCATCTGTTCAGCTTCCAGTCATGGACACACAACAGAGAGAAGAATCAAAGGAGGCAGAGAAACCCACACATAGGGTATGCCTCCCATATAGCACCTACTTTAATACATCAACATGAACAAATCAATCAGAAGTTGTGACGTTTTTTGCATGGAAAAGCTGTAACTAAAGTATAACAAGATGAAATTAAAGGAAGACTAGGAATTAAAGAAAAATCTTGTCCCGTAGAACCTCAAAGAAGTGATTCATGTTCAATCATCTGTGAAATAGAAAAGACTTGACAGCAACAATCCTACCTTGGCTTCAGGTGAAAAGCTGAGAGTGTTCTTTCTCCTTTAGTATCACAAAGCTTATTCATGTAAAACAAACTGCTGTCTGGCCTTGCCCTGCCCCACCCTGCCACAGAGTGCAGGATGTCACAGAATCACAGAATATGCTGAGTTGGAAGGGACCCATCAGGACTGAGTCCAACTCCTGGCCATGTGCAGGAGACCCCAGAAATCCCACCATGTGCCTGAGAACATTGTCCAAATGCTCCTTGAACTCAGACAGGTTTAGTGCTGTGACCACTTCCCTGGGGAGACTTTTCCAGTGCTCAATCACCCTCTGGGTGAAAAACCTTTTCCTGACTGTCAAAAGCTACCCTCTCCATCAGCACAGACAAGTGGGATGTTACTTCAGCTGATAGAAATATGCAAAAAAAATAAAATCTGTAGCATAAACCTTAAGAGTCCTAGCGTGATGGATACCTTGTGGATAAACACTGCCACAGACTGTGAGGTACTTGTGTGTGAGGAACCAGCAACTGCAGCTGCATGTTATTGTACTTGTTCTCTCTCAGTGTTCTTTTCCCATTTCTGCATTCTCTTGCCTTCTCCAAGTTACAGACTCCAGGGTGAACTATTCTGAAGCCTCACCAACACAGTAGCCATCAGAACACATTTGATGACATTTTAACCCCTTCCAGATTATTTACAAGGCTGGCTTTGAGACTGTTACTTTTAACTTCAGGCCTAGAACTGCATAGAGAAAACTTTGTATGGTCAAGAACTAGCAGTGCCTGTGCTATGTCTGTTCTCACAGGAAACATTAATTAAAACAAGCAAAGTAACACACAGAGCTTAGCCTAGGCTGCATTCTATCGAGGGCATAATGAAGACAATAGTCACAACTTCTCCAATTCACTAATATTTTTTCTAATATTCCAATGGCTACACTTAAGAGAGGTTCAGCCAAATTCAGTTTAAGCTACAAGTCACAACTGGAAAGTGTGCACTGAAGTCTGGTGTTAGGAACACTGAGGACCATCCCTGATCAGGCGGCTTCACTTCTGTTTTTGAGTGCACAAGGACAGCTCCCTGTCACAGACAACTGAAGCAGATATATGGGAAAACTCATTTCTTAAGCCAAGGGGAGGCAAAGTCACTGCTGCCATGCCCCAGAGAAGGAGAAAGATTCATTGAGAGATTATAACTAAAGGGTTACAAAATAAAGGCAAGAACTAAAGTTTGTCGGTAATGAAATGCATTCTCCCGTCCCATACGAACAGGAAAGAGTCTCTGTAGGGTGTTAAAGAAGGTCCTAGGAGGAGATACCCTCCTACTTTTTTCTGCTGCCAAAGGAGAGGAGAGAAAGATGCTGCTATTGGTCAGCAGGAATCTCTCTGTCTGCATCCAGTTTGCTCGTCTCTCCTGGGGAAGGGGTACGTGGCGCAGAGTGAGAAACAGGAGGAATCCCATGAGCTACAATCCCTTCCACTACTGGTGGTTCTGGTAGCCCAGGGGTGGCTACTCCCACTACTCCTGGAGGAAACCTAAAACCAACAGAAACATAGAAATTAAAAGCTTGTCCAACAGTTATTCAAGGGGAAGGGAGCCATGCCATCAGACACCTGCTGAATACAAATCCCTCTTTCTAACAGAAATGCTCTGACATAGAACCCAGGAAAGGTCTCCAGAGCTGAAGACTAGCAGTGATATCCTAACGCCAAATGACACCTGTTTGCAGACAGAGGTAGTCTCAGGTCACATACTAAGCACTTGGATAAAGGTACAGAGTTTATCTCCAGTGGAAAACAGTGTGAGGCGCTGTATGAAGGCACCTGGAGGGCTGGGAATTCCCTCCCCATCAACAGGAGTGTAAGCTGCAGTTATTCTTCCCTGGCCTCCGAGACAGAAAAAGTAAGGAGCTGAACTAATAAAGTAGCTAGATGCAAGATGAAAAACAGGAGAGCAATGCTCATGAATTGCTAATGAACTATTTTTCCATTACTTCCATTCCGCCTTCCTGTGCCTTGTTCATATATATATATCTGAACCTCTGCAGATCTCTCATAGAAGGGAAGAATATATATCACCTACTTCACAGATGGGAGAGAAACAGAAAGGAAGCAGCCTGCCCACAATCACTTGGCAGGTCTGTAACAGATAAATAAACTGAGATACACACTATATAGACCACTGAAAAGAATCCACTGGACAATGTCTCAATAATAATCCATATTTCGGCTATAGGTAAGAACTGTGCTTTGTTTATATGGCCCTAATTATATGCACAACTTCTAAATGTTAAATTCCAGGCCTTCTTTGGGGCATCCAGAGCAGGCTTTCTTATATTAAGATATCTCTTGCAAGGACTTGGAAAAATTGACTAATATGCAACTGGAACTAAATATGAGCAAGTACATGTTCAATCCTAGTACAGCTTTAGAGGTGCTGCTGTTAAGTTTTGTGAAAGAGCTCATATACGGAGGATATAGGAACAGAGACATACCTGCTTGCAGGAACAAGTACTTCTCAACCCAAAGAGGGATGTTGGCCTACTTCAGCAGGAAGATATGCTTGGACAACCCACATATCTCACCTGTAAGCTGCAGCTCCATTGAGTTCTGGGTGGACAGTTGCAGGATCAATACTGGACCAATGAGCTGCTAACAGCAAGTACTCCTTATTAACACAGTTCCTCAAAGCATCAGGTATGTGACCTGCAAGAGCACCAAGAATGACAAAAAAAACCAGGACAGTTTGAGGGCAGCTTGTTCCCTGCAGCATTTGCAAAGGAGAGTAGAAAGGAAATGTGCACCATCTTTTTCATCTACCTCCATAGGATAACACTGGGCAGGGGAGACTCTGCTCTAAGCACCTGGTCTTAAGACAAAAACTGATCCTTCCATCCCTCTTCTGTGATATTGTGAAAATTATTGGCAACAACCTGCAGTTGCTAAGTCTCACCCTTTTCAAGGGACAATATGTACTACTTCAGGAAAAACGCATACAGTGTAATTGTCAAAGGAATTACTGCAAAGGGTTTGGAACATGTAGGTAAAAGGCTTTCCCAGGGATGGAAAGAGCCACTCCAGCATTACATACAAGATTCTCAGAAGGCAAAGATACAATTATGAACTTAAACTCCAGTTCCAGAAACCAGTTACTGAGTCCAAGTTTTCAGAACAATCAGCATCACCCTAACAAAAGAACACTAATTCAGCAGCAGCTGCAGAGCACACAATCTTCTTCATTACCTGTAATAGCTCTGCGGATCTCTTTAGCTGCATCTTCTCTGGATTCAATGGAAGCCTGTTCACTGTACCAGGCAGTGTGAGGGGTGCAGATAACATTGGGTGCATCTTTTAAGGGCCCCTGAGCAAAACTGGGGAAGGAAAGAAGAAAAAAAAAAAGTGTTTTCTCTCCAGAAGTGATAACCCCATTTGTTCTCTTGGGCATCACTAACCCAAATAACAAAAAAAAAAACCCAAAGATTCATCCAGTTTAGGTGATGCAAGTCACCAGGCAGCAGCAGGCATGCAGGTACAATGTTACCTGAAAGGCTCAGACTCATGCACGTCCAATGCTGTTCCTCTAATTCTCCCCTCTTTCAAGGCTTGTGCTAAGGCTTTCTCATCTACCAGCCCTCCCCGGGCTGTGTTCACTAAGAAGCAGCCCTGACGCATCTGGAAGAAGAAAAATATTAAGTGCATTGAGCATAAGACTTTTCATGAAAGCTAAGTGAATCTTGGGAAGTCTACTGGAAATGAGCAGGAGTCTGCAGTGATTAGATGAGGCCTGGAGGAACTAGGAGTGCTCTCACTGCAAAGCTAACCACAGGGGAAATGCCTGCAAGCAATGCTTGAGAAATTTGCTTTAAAAATGAACAAACAAAACCACAAGACACCAAGGGCAAAAGTGGAACTCTCAAGTTTTGCACTCCATATTCATCCTACTACATTAAAAAAGAAAGAGGACATGAATCAAATATCCAGCTGTACAAAACTGGACTACAACGCCCAGGTGCCTCTCATAAAAGCACTGGAAAGCATTCATAGACTAGTGGAGTATAGCCCGAGACTGACTTTGCAGTGGGCTTGGGCAGAGAAGCTTTGGCAGAGCTATGTGAAAAAAGGTACACAGTCCCAGCCACACCACACCTGGCTCTAACCAGCGCAGTTAGTTATGCATTTTAAAGATACTTTGAAATTACTGAATCACCGAAAATAGTCTTTATAAATGATATTACTTGGCAAGAAGAGCCAATCCTAGTCTTCTCTTAACATGAAACTCTATACAGCACAAAGCACAGGCACCCGGATCCACACGCTCCCAGCCTCCCAAGGCAGCAGGAGGCACACAACAGAGGCAGCAGGATTCACACGCTCTCAGCCTCTGTGAAAGCAGCAGTTTCTGTTTGCATTCATTTCCACAGTGCTCTGTGGGGGAAATCAAGCTCCTGCTGCACCTGTTTAATAGTGAAGTCATTGATGAGGTGATGGTTATGTTCATTCAGGCTGCAGTGCAATGTGATGCAATCGCTGTGCATTAGTAGATCCTGCAGGGTTCCTACTCGTTGTAAACCCAAGGATCGCTCCACTCCATCCGGCAGATAGGGATCATAGAAAATCACGTTGAAGCCAAAGGACTTGGCTCGCAGAGCCACTGCCTGTCCAACTCGGCCTTCACAAAAGAAAACCCACAATCATCAAGGAAAGGTAAAACAAACTTTAAAGACAAGATACTGAGGTAGACTGGGAGCCTACAATGGAGTTTACTGCCAGGGCTCAAGGTACGGCAGCCCTGGAAACCCGCAGGACTGCCACAAGGATCCGGAGGAGCCTATTCAGTGCTGATCCTGTGTGGCTAATTCTAGTCTTTCCCCATGCAATAGCCAGAGCTTAGTCTAGAAGGAGCTCTGTTTTCAAATCAAATCTGGACCCTGAGTCAGAGGGAGTAATAATCTGACTACAAGAACTTGGAGAAGGAATTGGTAGCTTTCAAGAGGCTTTGTACTGATACAAAGCCCAGCACACAGGGAAACAGTCACCGAGAAGAGCTGTATGAATGTTCCAATTCTTCTAAGCATTCAAAATCAAAAAAAGCATCCCCAATCCCCTGGCATACACCCAAATCTTGAAGATATCCAGCATGACAGAATAGGGCACTAGCATTCCTTAGGAGTCAGTGTGTTTCACAAAAAACAGCTGTAAAATTATCACTTTTTTCCAGTGTGACTCTTAGGTTCCCAAAAACTTCCACAGCTCTCTTTTCAGTCTACCAATGGCCATCACTTACCCAGTCCAATGATGCCCAAAGTCTCCCCACGGATACGCACAGCGCCTCCAGCCACCTCTCGAATCTGTTCTACGCTCGAGGCTCGGTTCCCTTCCCGCAGAGCCTGGTGGAGCCAAGTGACTCGGCGATAGAGGTTCAAGATGTGGCAGAGGGTGGAGTCAGCAGTCTCCTCTACTGAGGAGGAAGGGATGTTGCAAACTGCAATGCCTACAAAGCCACAGAGGTCATATAAGATTTTTAGCATCACAATGCTAAACTAACATAAAATTCTTTAGACACAAATGCTAAAAGATAATTCAGTTCTCCAGAACTAGTGCCAAGAAACAGGATTCATTTCAGAAACTCATTCTACAACAACACAGATGTGACCAGCCAGCTTTTCGATCTCCCAGGAAACATTCCTTCCTTATAAATATTCACTTGATTGACACACCAGAAAAAAAACCCTAACAGGCCAAGATGAGAAAACTGGGTCATACAAGTGATGCAAGAAATGGACTGTTTGGTGAGATCTGCTTTCAAAAAGATGCACTCCTTCCACAGATAGCCCTGACAGATTAACTGGCAGACTGCAGAATTAAGACAGATGGCTGAGCTCCTTCATGCATCACAGTCCAGATGCTCACTGCAAGCATCAGCCTCCCCAGGAGCAACAATAAGTAACTAACTCATTAAATGCAGAGAGAAGCCACAGGAGCCTCTCCAAATCCATTTGAAGTTATGCTTAAAAATAACAACACAACACTACCACATTAGAATAACATACAACAAGGGCCATAAAACCCATGGCTAGAACTATCAAGTAAATTAGTAATGCAAACGAGTTGAAGTCCTAGAAGCATAAATTACTGTCTGGGAAGGGAAAGATGGAACACTATCAAAACCTGGTCATTCCTAAACAGTCTATTAACAAAAAAAAAAAAAAAAAAAAAAAAAAAAAAAAAAAAAAAAGAGAGAAGGGCAGGGGCTACCCTTCATTCAACAAACCAGCCAATAATGATTAGATGAGAAAATTATCTCTTCCCAAACATCACCTTAGCCACTTGTCAAACCAAGGCAACTCTTCTGCCTCAAAGGTCCACCACCTATCTAAGAACTAGGAATAAAATCCAGACCATGGCTGAAGGTGTCACTGTTTTGTAAGCCTATTGAGAGGACACATTTGACTTAACCCAGACCATGCTATCCCATGAGAACTAGCACAGCAATGGCCACAGACAATCCCAGATATCTGACTCCTTTTCTCTATCAAATCATTTCCAGTTGTGTCCTAATGCCACACAGACAGCTTGGAGGACATGAGGAGGGGTGATAGGAAATCCCAGCTTCTCTTAATCTCACTGGTTACCATCTCATTCAACTCTAGACAAGCCCCATGCATCCATCTATTACACACCAGACACAATCTGTGTTAACATGCAATATTATGCCTAAATGTAAGAAAACACAAACACACAAAACTGCCCTTTGGTCTGAAGATTCAGAACACACAAGGAACAGTACCTTATCTCAGAATGAATTAAAGGGCCTGGCTAAGCATTTAATAATAACCATTATTAATAATAAAATAACCATTAATTGTCCATGAAAAAGCAAATTTGGCCATGCATAAGGGTCATCATACTATTCCTCCAAAGCAAAAATGGCAAGAAACAGCCTGATGGTGAAAGTAGTATGACTCACTTCACATTGGATTAATGAGTGTGAGAAAGCTTTGCATCTGAATGAATGCGAGATATGAATGATGACTTTAAGCAGAGAAACCTAACACTAGATTTGGTTCCAAACTCAGCCCAAATATGTAAAGGCTGGATGAAAGCCAAGGACCTTGCCAGGAACTCTTGAGACTATTCCATGGAATCATCCAGATGAGAAGGCTCTTTTGACCCAATTTAAGCACCAGCCAATATACACTCTTCGTTTATTTGCAATTCATCTCTTCTTACAGATCTGAAAATTGTAATGCCTATTTCAATTTTTTATACAAATACTTATTTAAACTTAATCTGACCTGCATTACATTAAGGAAGGTTTCAAATCCCTGACACTTAAAAAAGAAGGGGCAGGGTAGTTAAGTGATCCGTCTCACCTTAGAGACTACAAGGTCCAGAAGTCTCACTGCCATGTGTTTAACAAATAGCAGCTTTTTGTCACCTGATCCAGAGGCTCCTCACATACCAAGGGCTCCAAAGGAATCACTAATAAAGTTTTGAATCAGAACTTACCTGCATATACAAAATTACAGGAAAACTCATCAAGCATCTACAGTGAGTTTATCCTGCATCAGTATTTGCAGCTTTCAGACATCAGCGTCTGCTCAGTGCTCACCAAAAACCCAAAGCTGCCTCACCAAAAGTTACCTCGACACAATATTCAGGTTCCTGGATCCCAAACAGCAACAAAGACACCAACATCTATAGCAGAGCAATCTGAGAACTGGGAATCTTTCAAGCCACCTACCAGCCCCAATACTGGTCAGCTTCCTAAAGATGCCTGATACTGAGCAGCTCCAAATCTTCACAGAAAAGTTTTTAAATGCACTCAGCTATAAAGCACAAAAACACGTGCAGTGTTCCACTCCACATTCAGTTCTGATTGCAACAGACACCTGATGGTGTCATCATACCTAATTCTGCAGCAGATTTGATGTCAACATTGTCATAGCCACTGCCAATACGCACAATGACCCTGAGGGCTTTGAATTTCTCCAGATCCTGACGAGAAAGGGTAATGGTGTGATACATCAGAGCTCCTACTGCCTCATTCAGCACCTATAACAAAAACCAGTCCAAATGAATATCTAGTTTGGTTACCTAAGAGGCAGAGCTCTACTCCTGCATGCTTACACACTTTCTTGCCCACCTTTTCATGGATTTCCTGAGTTGACTGAGCATCACAAAATGCCACTGTAGCAACATCCTTCAAGATTGGCATCTCCACAGTGCAATCTCGTCCATCCAGGAGTGCGACCAGTGGCCGTGCTGGCATTGGACCATTCACAATAGGAGGCCGGATGCCTATTAAGAAAGTCAGCAGGAGTGTTTACACGAAAGACAAGAATTCTGGAACCCTCATTTGCTAGTCCAGTATGTCACTAATAGTATTTAGAAACAGATTAGGCAAAGGAAAAGACATAAACAGGAAACAGACACAGGGAAAAGAAGCTACAAAAAAAACTACAATCACCTCTGCCACCACTAAGCAAAGGAAAATAAAGCATGTTTTCTCATTAAGCAGATAATAGAGGCGCTCTGCTCAGAAGCACGTCATCTTTCTCCAGGCTCCAGGCACAAGTTCCAAAGCCGCTCCAGGCCCCCTCCCCACTACCCTGCCCACCCTCCATGGCATCACGCCCAGATCCTGTTTCCTCCTCAGGTGAGCAGAGCCTGTGGTTCGCGGGGTCCGGCGGCCGCGGCAGCCCCCGCGGGCGGCACAGGGCGGTGCCGGCCCCGCCTCACCTTCGCAGATCCGGTCTAGCCGCTGCCGCTTCACTTTGTGCCGGTCCATGGGCCGGGCCGGGCCGCGCCGCCCTGGGCGCGGAGCAGGGACCGGGACCGGGGCCGGGGCGGGGGCCGGGGGACCCGTCAGCGCCGCCCGCGCCGCGCCGGGGGGAAGCGGAAGGGCCGCGCCGGGCCCGCCCACGCCGGGCACGGCGGGTTCCGCTTCCGGGTCGGGGGGCCGGGCCGGGAGCGGCACCGGGAGCGGCACCGGGGCACGACCGGGCCCGGGGCTGGCGCCGGCGCCGCTCGGTGCCTACTGCTCGGTGCCCGCTGCTCGGTACCAGCCCCGCTCGGTGCCCACTGCTCGGTGCCCAGCACCCCGCGGCGCCCAGCACCCCTGGGTCTCAGCGGCTCCGGGTTGCAGGGAGCGGGCCAGGCAGCGCGGCTACGAAAGCCTGGGAGGAGGGAGGATCCCCTGGGATGTAGGTTCGGGTCTGCCCAGGAGGCTCCCTGTGCACGGCACAAAGCCCGGAGCTGTTCCAAGCAGCTCTGCAGCCGCGTCTCCCCCTCCTGTCCCGTCAGCGCTGCAACACCCTGCGAGTCCACTGCATAAATACCACGGGGCAGGGGAAGGAGCATCGCTAAACAAGTGCTGAACAGTTTATTGGAGAACAAATTCAAGCTATTTGTTGCACAAGCATTCCTGGTACCTGATCTGAAATCCATACAATTGATCTACTTTCACAGGGCCCTTTTCTTCATTCAGATACACCGCAGTATATTTTAACAAATGCGTGTGCCTTCCTCCTGCTCTGCGCTGGGTTTGGTGGGCAAAAGGCGGCACTGTGACAAGGGGAACTGCCAGCTGGTGGCCAGATGTTGGGAGGAAAGGGTTAAACGTACAAGGCTCTGGAGAAGGGTGTAAACCTGCAGCTGGGAACAGCCCTTTCCAAGCCAGTGTGAGCAGCACCCGCTGGTCCCCCGGCACGGACAAAGAGCATTTCAGTGTAAGGTAGCAACTATTACTTGCTCCTGACAATAACAAAAAGGGCATGAAATGGGGGTGATGACAGTAGGGTTAAAAAAGAAAATACTACTCTTCTGTTAGAATTTTGCTAGGTGCCAGAGGAATTGCAGCTTAGAGTCGTGTATGCTTTACCTTTCTCCTGCCCTGCGAAGCAATTCTGAAGGCTGCAATTCTGGGAAATGTCCGTAGTAATTTATCAGCACTTATCAGTGTCACCGGGTCGGCACGTCTTCTTAGGACGGCAGGGCCCGACCCGCGTGTGCCCGAACTCTCCGTGTGCCCAAACTCTGCGGGTGCCCAAATACCCCGTGTGCCCAAACCCCCTGGGCTGCGGGGATCGGCCCGGCGGACCGACAGGGGGCGCTGTGCGGCATCGCGGCCCGAGGGCGGCGGGACCGCCCGGGACAGGGACGGGAGCATCCCCGCAACAGGGATTGGAGCCCCCCGGGACAGGGGTCAGAGCCCCCCCGGGACAGAGCATGGAGCCCTCTCGAGAGATGGCACAAACGGGAACTGCAGAGCCCCATAGAATATTGAATGTTTTTGAGCCTCCCCAGAACTGCATGGGCGATGTTTCCCCCAGGACAGTAGCTGGGGCACAGATTGCAGCACAGTGGCCCCTGCTTGTGTGTGCTCAAGATCAGATGGTGCTGTACAGCTCTGTGTCCCTCCCAGCTCTCCTGCCCCTCCAGCCGTGCCACTGAGCAGGGCCCTGGGGGTGTAGCTAGGACATCTTCCATTTTATTACAAATTATCTAGATCATTGGGGTAAAAGAGATGCATGAGCATAGCTGTGATGTTGCCTCAGCTATTGGCACAGGTTCCCTTCAGCATGAATTAGTAAAAGATAAAAAAGACCAAAACCACCACAACAGTGTCTATAGATAGCTACTAAAATAATTGGGCAGCTTTACCCATTTGGTTTGCACGCAAAACCTCAGAGACAGGCCTTTTCACACATTAGCCAAACAGCCTGAGTGTTCTGGAGCAAAATTGCTTACAGCCCACGGAGCCTCCCTTTACATTTATACTGGCTGACCTTCATGTCAGTATAAAAACCTCAGTTAAAATGTCTCTGTGCACAGTGAGGTATCCTCCTTGACTGTCAACACTCTCGCTGATAGCTCTTAAGGCAAGTACTTTGTTGGCTGCTTAAAAACAACAGAAGGGATAGGAGGGAAGAGAGGGTTTTTCTGAGAACAGACAAAGAAATTGGAAATCTTAGAAACTTTGTTGCCAGAGGCAGAACTAGTAAATAAAGCCTCTCCATCTGGATGCAGCAGCTCTGTGCTGTGGTCCAAAGTCCTGTCATGTATCCTCGAATCATAGAGGCAAAGAGTAAGCTGAGATGGAAGGGACCCATCAGGATCACTGAGTTCAACTCCTGGCCCTGCACAGGACACCCCAACAATCCCACCATGTGCCTGAGCATTGTCCAAATACTTCTTGAACTCAGACAGGCCTGGTACTGTGACCACTTCTCTGGGGAGCCTGTTCCAGTGCTCAACCACCCTTTGGGTGAAAATCCTTTTCCAGATATCCAACCTAAACCTCTCCTGACTCAGCTCCAGCCCTTTCCTTGAGTCCTGTCACTGGTCATGAGAGTGAAGAGATCAGTGCCTGCCCTTCCACTGCCCCTCGGGAGGATGTTGATGACCCCAGTGAGGTTTCCCCTCTGTCTCTTCTTCTCCAGGCTGAACAAACCAAGCACCCTCAGCCAGTGCTCACATGGCTTCCCCTCCAGACCCTTCACCATCCTCATGACCTTCTTTTGGATGCCCTCTAATACCTTGATGTCTTTCTTATATTGTGGTGCCCCAAACTGCCCCCAGAACTCGCGGTGAGGCTGCCCCAGTGCAGAGCAGAGGGGGACAATCCCCTCCTTGCCCAGCTGTCCATGCTGTGCCTGATGGCCTCAGGACACAGCTGGCCCTCTTGGCTGCCAGGGAACGCTGTTGACTTAGTAGGAGTGGCTTGTACCTGGGTCTTTCCTGGCAGTCTCTAAAGCACCTAATGCTGCTGATAAAATGTAAAGTAAACAGCTCCTGTGCTGCTGCCCTGCCATGTGCCCATCTCTTTTACAAGCAAAGAGGAGAAAATGTGCAAGAGTGATCAAAATAAGAACCTGTTGCCTCTGGTTCTGTGTTGCACAGCACCAAAAGGCAGTGAAGGTGGCAGCAGAGTGGGACCACTGATGTTTGGTGGACTAATGTGCCTCTGAGTCCTCGGCCTTGTGGCTTGGAATGAATAGAAGCCTAGTTCATTTCACTGTGGAAAGCAGCTGTAGGGCTGCTGCTAAACCAAGGGGAAATAATTGAATCCATATTCTGTAACTTGAATGCTTTTATACCTGTTTAAGTACCTTGCCAGCCTACAGGAACAGTTAAATCTTGGGTTTGGTTCCTGTCCTGGTTTTGGCCCAGATCAGCAGGAGGGGACATGGCCAATACCCTGATGTTATTCAATAACACCTCACATCATTGTCAGGGATGGGGAAATGGACTCTCTCACCTTCTGATGTGAAGAGGTTCCTTCTGGAGAGGCAAAATGAGTGTGGTTGGGAAGAGCCTGTTGGTATTGTCATGGCCTTTCCATGTAAATAATTCCTTTGTCTTATACCTTTTATTATTAATATTGTCGCAGTTACTGGTTTTTTTCTAATCTCATGGCTGTTTCAAATAAATTGTTCTCATCGCAGCCTGTGATCTTTGCCTTTTTTGCTTTCAGTCAGAAGGAGGAGGGAATACTATTCCTAAGCCACGATAGTTCCATTATTTTTTCTGTTATCATGTTCCATATACATGCCTCTGAACACCTGCAATCCCTAAGGCCTGGGTCTGTCTTGCCACTGGCAGATCCACTGTCCTGCAAGCTAACTCAGCTTCACTTTAGGCAAGGAGAGGCAACATACATCATGGATATACCAGGGTCAGAACAATGGACTCACCGTGCACCACTTAAATGTCTTTGAATCAAAATATAGTGTAATGCATTATTAAAGCTACTTTCTTTTTCTGTGTTCGTGCCTCTGAAAAAGTTTAGACTTAAGGCAGTAGAGCCACACTGTCTAAAGTGTTCCCTCCTTTCTTCTCCTGAAGAAATATTTTTGCTTTCCTTTTACAAATAGTTTCTCTCCTGAGATGCTCATGTCTTGGACTGCTTCTGTCATCCAAGCATGTGCCTTGACTAGGTGGTGGGAAGAGATTTACATGTCTCTAATCCAATACCTCTGTGCTATGCAGTACTACCACCAACACATGAGCAAGTTAGCTGTGGCTTTTCCTGAAGGTTTGGATACACACTCCAATACATCTCTAGATAACTATTTAGCACTGCACCAGCTTCTTAGTGAAAATTTTTTTCACAGCATCCAGCCTCAACAACCCAAGCTCCAACCTGTGGCCATCATCACTTCTTATATCACCCGCCATTTGGGTCTGCTGCCTTTGCAGCTCACCTTCAAGTAGCTGTAGGCTGCTAGCAAGTCATCTTTGAAATTCCTCTCTGCCGAGCAAACAAGCCCAGCTCTGTTATGTAGGTCGCATGCTACCATGTTGGTAACCCTCCACTGGACCTCTTTAGTTCCCCCACATCCCTCTTGAACTTCAGGGGCAGGAAACTCTGCACAGCAGTCCACATGTGGCCACACCACTGCTAAGCAGACATGAATAACTTCCTTCAGTCTCTGGCCATGTTCTTCCTAAGAGTGTGGAGTGTGGGTTGTCTTATTCACAGTCAGAGCTTACTGGTATCCATGGCAACTTCCAGGTCCCTCCAGTGAGGCTGCTCCTCAGCCACTCAGTCCTCAGCCAGGAAAGATGCATGGGGTCACTCTGCCCTGTTACAGAACTCCACTCTCCTTCCTAAACATCACAAGGCACCTGTTGACCCAGTCCTTTCATTTCTCAAAGTCCCTCTGGGTTGAAGCTCTTGTTCAGCATGTCAATTGCTCACCCTGAATTTTTATCATCATAAATTTCCTAGTTTCTTTTCCCTGTAGGATGACTTACAGATAGTTATTCTCACCAAAGATATAGTCTACTCATTGAGCTGTATGATTGTGCCTATCTAGACAGACACTTAAATGCCTCTGACTTTCCTGCTGTGAACCACACTGAGGCTAAAATACAAGAGCAGCTTTGAATGTTTTATTCACAGGAACAAAAGAATAAAAATATCTAAGCCAGAAGTGGCCAAGTACCCAGGTACTGAAGCAGAAAACTATAGGTAGCTGCTATGGATATCAAACCCTTGAACCTGCTTTGGCAATGAGCAGCCAGAGCTGTTTAGGGCACTAGCACTCATGCTAGGAAATGGACAAGGTTTTTATTTAATTTTCTATAAATATAGACATGAAATTCTGCCAGGTTGTTTGCATTAGGTTAATATTTCTGTAGTGTACAGCTGTTACTATAAGCTGTGAATGTCTGCTGTCTGTCTGCAGTCCCGTAATGAGCAGAGTGTGATGCTGTAAATATTAGCCCAGGCAGAGAGTGTTTGCTCAGCCCTCCTCTGTGCTGCCTCCTGCAGTAGTACTGAGAGTGCTCCTGACAAACAGCCCAGGCTCAGCATCTCCTGCACCACACAGTAACCTGCTCTGGTTTTGACTCAGGAAGGGTTGTACTGATCAAACCATGGAAAAAGCAGCAGAAGCACCAGTGTGCTGTAATCTTCATAAGATTAGTACTGTATAAAATAAGGTATGACTAAGTATCTCAGCACATATAGCAAACAAAACACGTCTGTGGTCAAACCCCCTCTTCACTGGCTGTGGCAGTCATGGATGTAGAGAAGAAATGTCTGGCACATCACTGGAACTGCCACTTGCTTTAATATGGTGCTCTACAGCAATTTCAGAGGAAAACTAATGATTTGGGCTCTCAAAAGGGCTCCCCAGTAATGGAAAGGACTATCCATTGCCACTGATTTGAACAGAAGAGGAAAAACACCTGCCACCAAAGACAAGAACAACAAATGAGCAAACAGCACCAGCATGGAGAGTGAATTTCCTGTTTCACAGGTGACTCTGTGTGCACCACACAGAGTTTTTTTTGGTAAAACAAAATACTGGCAAAGATATGACAAAAATTTACTTACTATGAGCCTTAGTTGCATATCTATTTCATAGAATTATAGAATCATGTAATCATTTAGGTTTTAAAAGACCTTTAAGAGCACGGAGTCCAATCATTAACACCACTGCCAAGACCACCACTGCCCCACATCCCCACATGCCCCATTTAAATGTCTTTTAAATCCTTCCAAGGATGGGGACTCCCCCACTGTCCTGGGCAGCCTGTGCCAGGGCTGGACTGTCCTTTCTGTGACAAAAAATGTTCCCAGTACCCAACCTAAACCTCCCCTGGCACAGCTTGAAGCCATTTCTTCTTGTCCTTGTTCCCTGGGAGCAGAGCCCGACCCCCACCTGGTTCCCCCTCCTGTCAGGGAGTTGTAGAGAGTGAGAAGATCCCCCCTGAGCCTCCTTTTCTCCAGGCTGAGCCTCCCCAGCTCCTCAGATACTCCTGGGCTTATGACCTAAGGGCAGCACCCAGCACTTGGCCTTTTTGAACCTCATGCAATTGGCCTCAGCCCACAGATCCAGCCTGATGAGCTTCCTATCCTACTACTGCCACCTAGCTCGGTGTCATCTGTCATCACAGGACCATGCATGAACCTGCAAAGAGCAACAAAGATAGCATAAAGCACAGAACTGGTGCTAAAAGCTGAGGAAATCAGATCAGAGTTGATCACTATTTATGTAGCTGTTTGAGAAGGTCAAAGGCCTGGACCTTGCATGGAATTAGAGAAACTGACTCCTGAGATATTATATATCACATTGGTAGATGACCCTCACAGGTCATAGCTGGCCTATACAATTTCAAATGGACAGAACGATGAAAGCTTCAGTCGTGAGAGACTGGTAATTATCCAACTCTCTGAGACCTGTAATGAGGTTACAGTGGTGGTGGGCATGTGTGTGGGGAGGGAGGAGTAACCAAATAATCTGGTATGTCATGGGTCCTGGGCAAAGAGACATAGAAATCTGCAAAATCAAGAAAGGGACCCTTCCGATGCAGTCATAGGCTGGGCTGACTGTTGAAGAGTAGTGAATTGGCCAACCCTTTGCCAGACATTAAGTTAGAGTTCCTCTACTTGGTCACTTGCCAAGGGAACCTGAAACCACTGTTACAGCATTCTGTTTGGAAAGGAGAATTTTCCCTTTCCTTTTTTATCTGCTGCAGAGCGTAACTCAAAGCTGAGTTAATGAACCATCTCGGAGGGTTTTGGGTGAACATTTATAATCCCAGAATCAGAAAAAACACTCTGGAAAGGCACTTTAAAGATCCTCTACACTGTTCTCTTGTACCAAGCCTGACTAACCTGTCTACAGCTGTTCTTAAAGGTCCTGATCTCTTATTCTATTTCCCTCCCCATAAAAGTTGTTATCCTATTGCAGAAAAAATTGTATTGGTCCTTGACAAATCCATCTGGGAGACAAACAGCAGGTCTCTGATTTTCTTAGAGCTTGAAAATTAATTGTTTATATTCTTGCCTATCTCAAGGCACATACACTGTTTTCTCTTCTGCAGGCTTGTCTCCTGTGTGATGTTGGCTACCAATTTGGCTACTGAGTTTACTGAAACACATCTTCACTTAGGAGAAGCATAAAAACAGCAAAATAGAAACAACGTACTAAGGATCACAGATGAACAACCACTACCATCCAAATTGCCCTTTACATTAATATTCCTGAGAAGCTGCACCTATCACTTCTCCAGTCTAACTACTGTTTCATTCTCCTGAATGGTAACTGCAAACAATTCATTTGAAAGTTGAAAAGTCTCTGTCCCATCCACCACCTACCTTAAGCTCCTTCAACAATTAAACTCTGATTAGCGTTCAAGACATGGTGAAAATGGTTTTCCTCACCTCCTTAAGCATGAAGTAGAGCATTCAGAACTTGTGGACAGGTTTTTCCCAATCAGCAGAATTCTCCCAACAGCACTTCCCTTGCAGTAAGCACACGGACTAAGCTTTTTCAAAACTCAGCATAAGGAGGGCACCACTGAATTGGATTGTGAACACTTAATGTATTTGCACAGTTATTTCCCTTTCTGTTGGGCTTTATAGGCAGGTGGGGTAGGTCTCCCTACTCCTGCAAACAATCAATCTACAAAAGGTTTGCGTCATATTCATATACTAATGTTTGATGTGCATGTGTTGAACTGTGACTTTTTCGCACTGGTTCATGTGATCTTAGGATGCAAAGTAAAAGGAAGGATTCCTTCAAAAGAAGCACAGCTGCCTAAATGCCGGGTGGGCTCTCAGAAATGCCGTCTGCCCCCTGGGTGCAAACAGCTCAATCGAGGCAGAGCCAGCAACAGGTGAGAAACTGAAACAACACCCTTCACACCAAAGCCAAAAGGAAGAAGCCAGCTCAGTCATCCCTTCTGCAGACCCAAGAAGCACCAGGGGACTCTACTCAAAAGCCAGTCAGCATCTGTCCTCTGCAAGAACACTCCCTCTGTTCGAGACCCCGTCCTTTACCCAGGTACGCCCCCGACGGTGCGCGGCCACAGCTCGGCTCTCCGTACCGGGGTGTGCTGTGAGCGAATACACACCCACCCCTCCGAGCCGTCCCGTGCCGGCGGTGCCCGGGGTGGGCCGGGGGCGGTGCTGGCCGCCCGCACCCCGACGGGGCGGGCCGGGCCCCGCAGAGCCGAGGCGGGGCCGCGGGCGGCGTGTGAGACACGGACCGCCGGCATGGGGCCGGCGCTGCTGCTGGGGCTGCTCCTCTCCCGAGCAGGTAACGGGCCGCGGGCAGGGCAGGGTCCCCATCCCCGTCCCCGTCCCGGCGGGCGGACAGCGGGACCGCCCGCACCTCGGTCCCGCTGCGGGCGGCAGGGGCGGCGCCGAGGTCGCGACTGTCCGGGCGAGCGGTCCTGCTCACGGTGCTGCCCCCGACAATGCCCCCGGTGATCCCCCCCGGTGATCCTCCC
>JAWWEW010000028.1:18250271-18336423 GCA_035583185.1 Anabacerthia variegaticeps | reverse complement strand
GACTGTCCGGGCGAGCGGTCCTGCTCACGGTGCTGCCCCCGACAATGCCCCCGGTGATCCCCCCCGGTGATCCTCCCTGCGATCCCCCCGGTGGTCCTCCCTGTGATCCCCCAGGTGATCCCCCCCGGCGGTCCCCCCGCGCTGCCCCCGGCGCAGGCGGCGGGTCGGAATTCGCGTTCCCAGCCGGGAGAGGCGGCTGGTGCTCTGAGCCGAGCGGGGAGCCGCCAGGGTGGCTGTGGCCAAGCTGGAGGGACGCTCTGTGGAGGGGAACAGCTGCCCTGGGGGCTCGGCGTGAGGAGCCACCTCCGCCAGGATGGGCACGATGCGAGGATGAGCCTGAGCGAGTCCCGGCTCCGCCGAGAGCAGTGTTTGATACCTGCCCCCATGCATTCGCCCTCTGGGTTGCTTCGGGCCCATAGCTTTGCGAGTCGAAAGGGAAACCCTCTGTAAACAGTTGCCAAAGAACCATTGACATTTGGACATGGAAAACTGGGGGAAATCTATCGTAATCATGTGGCTGACAGCGCTGCTGAGGTCTAAGTGCAACAGCCTATTTTTAACAGTCATTGTGATATTCTGCAGCTTTTTCTGAAAGCACTAACATCCCATAGCCAGGGTCTAGGAATGCTTCAGAGCAGTTTGTAATTTCTGTGTTCCTAGTCTCATCAGCCATGAAGGCTGCACAAGAGATGAACTGGAAAGAGCAATAATTTCAATCCTCGGCTCTTCTGTTTGGCTGAATAGAACCATCAGCTGCATCTCTGCAGGAGCTCCTTGGTCTCAGCAAACTGAGCCTCGACTTTCTGGGCTGCAAGTGCACATTGCTTGCTCACCTGTGAGAACCTCGAAGTGCTCTGCAGGGCTGCTCTCAATGAGTTCATCTTCCAGCCTGGACTCGTGTCTGGGGCTGCCCTGACCAGGTGCAGCACCTGCACTTGGACTTGTTGAACATCACGAGGTTCTCGTGGGTTCACTTCCCAAGTTTTTCCAAGTCCCTCTGGATGGAAGTGTTAGGTATCACCTCTTAGGAAACAACAGTCCATTTTCAAAAATTAAAAAGCTGGGACAAAAATAATTCTAGTTTTAAAGATTATGTTGTTAATCTAAGATTATTTGATACTTCCACATAAGGTGGCATATGTGTGTATATGTGTATAATCAATGCATCTGTCACACAAATATTATGTACACACGGAGATATAGTCAAGGGTTTACAATCAGCCAACAGGTGAAAGCTGCCAGCCAAGCCTTCATCTGCATTTTTGGCAGGGATTTCAGGCACTGGGTTTTATATATTTAAATTGACTGTATATCAGCACTTCTAGATGACGCTACTTGCATCTTGTTAGAGATTCATTTTATCATGCAAAAAGTACACATCTTTAGGTTTTCAAGCTCAGTAAAGTGGTTGTTTTTAACACCCTATAAATGGCTTTCTCAGTACATCTCTTAATGACCAGCATATACTTTGGTAATTGCAGCAGCTCTGACTCACAGCACACAGTATGGTGTTACTATGTGCTTATTGCACTGCGGTTTTCATTGCCCAGATAGAAGAGCTTCTTCAAAGAAGGCTTCAGCAACCCTGAGGTTTCACAGGGATTTACTGCTCCATAAAATACAGAGCCAAGTTGAAAGAGTTAGGGGTGATAAAAAAAGATTGTATTAAACAAAATTATTTTTGAGACTTTTATTTAACCTTTTGTTCCCTCTTCATAAATACTTATCCTTTTGTTTCTAAGTGGAGACAGCTCTTGTTCCTTTCTAATCATATGAAAGACCCCAACAAGCTCTGCCTCTTTTGGGGAGTCCTTGTTGCAAACAGGATCCCTACAGAGCAATGACAAGGTGCTTGTGTGGCATTCATCCTGACTGAGTTCCTAACGATCTTTTCCCTACTCGACCAGGAGACCTCCTGGCTCTGCCCAGGAGTGACTGTGTCATGGCAGAGCAGCTGTGCCTCTCGGACTCCACCTGCAATGCCACATACAGGATCCTGGAAAACTGTGCCCTGGCCAAGACTCGCCTCCTTCCACTGGATCACGATAGCAGGGTCAGATGTCTGAATGCAGAGTTTGACCTTGGGAACAGCTCTTTGCTCCACTGCAAGTGTCACCGGCGCATGAAGAGACAGGAGCACTGCTTACGTGTTTTCTGGACCGTTCACTCCAGCGTGACAGATGGTGAGATGAAATTATATGAACTTAACAAGGTACTAGTAAAGCTTACTCCTGCCCCCCATCTGCAAACAACTGTGAAAGGCCAACACTGCAGGTATTGCTTTGGAACCACATCTCCTAGTAAAGAGAATTCATTACTGCTATGTTTGATAAGCAGAAAAAACTGGTCTGGTCTGGGACTAGCCCTTCAAATACACTAGGGACTCTAAGAGACGGACAACTACTCTGAGGCAGTTAGACTTAGTCCTGTAAAAAATACCTCAAAATGGTCCTATGTGTCTATCCCTGAATACACACATGTGATTATGACACACACTGCCATGGCATCCCTGAGTGTGCTGCTGCTTTCTTTAGTGGGATGCTCCTACTTGACCTCCCACTAAAGCCTGTCTGTGCTGCTCAGCTCCTCACTTGTACTGAGGCTGAAAAATCCAAATGACATAGACCAAATTCCAGCCAGACAAAATGTAATGCTGGTTTTACACAGTAGTACCTTCATGTTTCCAGCAGAACCAGTCTTGACATTTGGATTTGAACAAGACAGAGCATCTCTGAACTCCAGCCTGAAGAAAAAGCCAGGCATAAATAAGGAAAACACAAGTTCAGGAATAAATAAATAAATAAATAAACAAGCTGGTCACAAAGAATTTTTCCCACTGCATCAAATGTCTTGTATCTTGGCCAGGTTATTTCAATTTGGAGACCTCTCCCTATGAGAATCCAGCAAATGAAGAACATTGGAAGACAGATTATAATAAACTGGCAGCTCTGGTTTCAGGTAAGATTTGCAATGGTTACATGACATAATGCTGCCCTCTCTTATCTTTTCAGGGGCTGAAGATTGTCAAGAACAATTGGGGTAATGGCCCCTTTAATCAGAGGAATGCCTTCTCTGGATACTTGCCCAAATTTGTCCCCACTATCAAGTGTAAATATAGTTGCAGAGCCAGGCCCATGAAACTGGGAATGATCCACAATGATCCCTTTTCTGAAACAAGCACCTTACCATGAACCCATAAAATTGTGTAACTAATATAACTACAGTGTCATACTGCAGCCACATAGAAGGACTGATTTGCTTCGTTCTTTTTGATGTTCCAAACATGACCATCAAGAAAGGGCTATCCTGCTTCCACACAGAATCTCTTCTGGAGACTTGCTTCATGGTTTCTGTGTTTCTTTTGGCTTTATAGGCTCCCAGTTGGCAGGAGATGCAACAAATCCATGCCTGAAAGAAACTCATGTCTGCAATCTGAGCAAGAAGTGTGTTCGTCTGCGTACAGACTACGCCTCCATCTGCACCAGGGGAGCAGGGAGAGAGGATGTGTGTGACCAGCGCAAATGCCACAAGGGGCTAAGGAATTTCTTTGAGAAAGTCCCTGAGGATTTCACCAAAAGGATCCTGTTCTGTCCATGTCAAGATGAATTTTGTGGAGAAAGACGACGGAAAACTATTGTTCCTGATTGTTCCTTCCAGTCTAACACCAAACCCAATTGCCTCGGGCTGCTGGACTCCTGCTTAGAAGACCATATCTGCAAGTAGGTCCAGCAGCAGTGGATGTTAGCCAAGAGAAGAAAACAACATAGACACTGATGGTCTCATTTTCCTTCCTACAGATCCCAACTGGCTGACTTCCAGCAAAACTGTCAACCTGCAGACACGTCTCCAGATGGCTGCTCTCTGCACAACTATGCTGCATGCCTGCAGGCTTACATGGGCATGATTGGTAAGTGATATCTACATGAACATACAGGGTGGATGCTTTCAGGCCTTGCAGGCACCCACTGATGCTGTAAAGGACCATGCTGCTCTCCTACAGAGCAGGTAGTGCTCTGTATACCAGTGAATTTGCCTTACTAATTGATGCCAGTGCTTCCTCTTGCCTCTGAGGTAAATGCAGCCCAAAGAGAGCTCTTCCATGGCATTTGTTGCTGTACTTTGTCCCATCCTCTGTTGTCAAAACAGCAGCACTTGGCCTGAGATTTCGCAATATCTGTTTGCACAATCAGCTGGTACAAAGTGCTCTGAAGGCCTCATCAACAGGGCTCTTTGGGTTTGTGTGAACTAAGTAATTCCTGATGCAGGAGTTACATCCCTTCACAGCAGTGGTTAAACACTGCATTCCATCACTGTCCAACTTTTATACTTCTGATGGTTTGTTAGTATTTTGCACACTGTGTTCTCAGGGCCAGCCAGAACATGACCCTACCAGCTGCTTGAAGGAAGGTCATCTTTGGTTTGTGTTATTTACTGCCAACCAACCTCCTAACACTTTTTCAGAGTGGCTCAACAGAGGAGATGTAAAGAGCAGCAGTATCTCAGAAGCTGTAAATCTAGATTATACCTTCCATTTTTCCAGATGGCTCTGCTGGTTTTATGCTAAATGAATGCTGGCTGAATGGCACACTATGGGTGTGCAATATTTGTTTGGCAAAAGGCACCTGACCACACAGTGTTGCCAGCTACACAAGGACCAAGAGCACCTTTTGGTGCCATATGCCAGTACCACAGCTGAGTCCATGCCAGTGCTTCTATCTAATGCTTGCACCAGCTTCAGGTCTCAGTACACCTCACCATCAGAGTGCCTGAGTCAGGGTGAGCAATCTCACAGCCCAGCAGACTTCAGGTAGGTTCATCAGGCCTGGGTCACCTGGCTGGGAGCCCTGACCTCGCCTGATAACACGCTTGTCACAATGGAAGGCTTCTGCCTCCAGGGCAGCATTCCCTTTAGTATAACATGATTCATGACACTTCTTTTGTCTGGGGGTTTGGGACAGGCACACCCATGACACCCAACTATGTCAGTAACTCCAGTGTGGAGGTCTCCCTGTGGTGTACATGTGAGAGCAGCGGCAACCAGAAGGAGAAGTGTGACCAGATACTTGGCATGTTTGAGAACAACAAATGCCTTGGTAAGCATCAGTATCATCACAGGGAAATTCATATCCTGTGGGTTTAAGATCCTACTTTGCACTGCTTTTGCGTATAGTTCTGTCTTCTTTTGCAATGTCTCCATGATCTCCTCTGCAACCTATGGGACCAGCCTGGATCTGCTCTCCAGTGTTTCTCTATCTTTTGGCAGCACTTCTGTTCGTCTCAAACACCATTCAAATGAAAGGCAGTGCAAAAACTTCACAAGCGTAGGTCAGACATGCTGTATGCATAGGTTGCCGAGTAACCACATCTGTGAGGATTATGGGTTGGGATTCCCCTCCTTGTCCTCATTCCTGTACTCTCCTTTGGCCCTCACTTGCTCAGCCAAGATAAGTAGCTTCTGAGGCAGCCTTTTATTAGATTCAGCAGCATAGCAGTTACAAAAATCCTGTTATATGCAACAGTGTAATCCTAAATCTGTATTTTTTTAATATCCCTAGCATTTTAGCAACATACCTTAATGAGATTTAAATATTTTATGTTTGTAAAAGCTTCCAAGGGATATAAAAGAAACCAGCATCATTACATAAATGATTAAAATTTAAACCTACCTCCTGCAGTATAGAAAAGCCTTACACTCAGCCCTATAGATACATCTACAACCTAAAAATCCCACCCAAGATACTACAAATCAGCCCCTTACAAAATACACAATTGGGAAAGTCACAGAGGGACCCAAAAGTCCTCAAGTACAGTGAAAAAACTTTTGCAGTCAGCTCAACCTCACAAGCAAACCCACAGACTGACAGGCCATTCACTGAACAGAGAACATGTATTTTCTAAATCAAGGCCACACAGCCTGTGAATCCATTTCATAAAATAACTTCCCTAGACTTCTGTTCACTAGACTCCAAGACTGCACAAAAAAAGCACAATAAGACTCATGTTTTACTTCTGTTTGCAGAAAATGCCATTTGGTCTCAAATGCACATGAAGCAGACAGCTCTAGAAAGACAAGAAGACTTACTTTATTCATCTCCAATAAGCTTCCAAGGAGACAGTGCCAGCCCATCTCTTGCTTCAGAAATGTCCCAGGTACGCATTGCTTTGTTGCCTTTACAAAGCAGCGAGTCAAGTAGCCTAGAGACAGTAATTGAAAGACTTTGGATCTGGAAATGTGTGCCTTTGGACATCAAAGTGAGGGATGCCATGTGCATGCGGAATGCTGGACCACTCTGCCTTAAGCTATTCCTTCCACAGACAAGCAGAAATAGGGGGCCATGCACCTGGCCACAGGAGATTCAATAGTCTCACATTAGTGCTCAGAATTGGAGGCTCTGCAACCAGAAGTTTGAGCAGAAATATGCCTAACTGGGATTCATCCCTCCTTTTCACTTCCTAGGTGGCTGAAGGGAAGATGCAGCGAGACAGCTCTGAACACAGCAGTATGCCTTTGGCCTCCTCTGTACTTTCTGGAGCTGCTACTTCTTGGCCTTCCCTGGCTCTGTTCCTGCCTCTGTTGCTGAGCTCACATTAACTTGGCATAAATGGAATCTTTCCTTCCCATATTATTAATCTTATTCCATATCCAGGCATGTCCCACTACTGATTTACCTTTGGGAAATAGAAGGCTTTCAGAGAAGAGGAATGGAACAGCCTTAAGACAGAATGACACTGGAAACCTCCCACCTACTTGCACCCCACGTTTGCCCTGTCGGTTTGCACTGAGCTCTGCAGATACAGTTTTCACCATTGCTTCTGCTATGCATGTGTTGTGAGTAACAGGCTCATGTTCCAGCTCAATAGTTTAAAACAAAGGTCTGAATTCTGTCAAAACTTGTGCAGGGTTTGGTTTCTGGCTGCAGAGATGACCTGACACAGTATGTCCGACCACCCCACCTTCTGGAACTCCTCAGGCCTATAGTTTTTGAATGGTTTGGATTGGAAGGGACACTAAAGATCGTCTCGTTCCACCCCACTGCCCTGGGCAGGGACATCTTCCACTAGATGAGGTTGCTCCAAGCCCCATCCAGCCTGTTCTTGAACACTGCCAGGGATGGGGCAGCCACAGCTTCCCTGGGCAACCTGTGCCAGGGCATCACCAACCTCACAGGGAAGAATGTTTAGATTGGCTATGAGGAAAAAACATACTCTCTTTCAGTTTAAAACCATTGCCCCATGTCCTGTCACTACAGGCCCTGGTGTATCTGTCCTTATCATCCCCCTTTATGTATTGAAAGGCCACAATGGGGTCTCCACAGAGCCTTCTCCTCTCCGGGCCACACCATGCCAACTGTCTCAGCCTTTCTTCACAGGAGAGGGGTTGCAGCCCTCTCATCATTTCCGTGTCCTCCTCTGGACCTGCTTGAACAGGCCCATGTACTGGACACTGCAGAACTGGATGCTGAACTCCAGATGGAGAGGTGAGGTTGGATAGAAGGGAAGAATCACCTCTCAACCTGCTGGCCATGCTTCTTTTTATGCAGCCCAGGCTGCAAAATGGTTTTCTGGGCTGTAAGTTAGTGACTCACATCCAGTTTTCCATCTACCCGTATCCCCAAGCCCTTTTCTGCAGGGCTGCTCTCCCATCCATTCACCTCCCACTCTGTATGAATACTAAGGGCTGTCCCAAACCTGGTGTGGGATCTTGTACTGGATTTGTTGAACTTAATGAGGTTTATGTGGATCCACTCCACAAGCCTGTGAAAGCATAGAGTAGAGCATGTCATCCTAAAGACTAGACGTCTGTACTCCAGGGTGGATTGCAAGTGAAGCTCAATAAACATACATATAAAGTCCCTGGTAAACAGCATTTCTGGATTACTTTCAGTTCCTTTTTCAAATCCATTTTTTTAAGTATATGAAAAATACCATTCCAGATCAAGGACACCATGGTAGAGTTTATATTCTTGCTCCATTGTGTTTTGCCCCTTGCAACATATATATAGTGCATGATCACAGCTTGTAACACACTTGGGTTCTGTTTTTCAAGATGGACTTCTGTGCTCAACTCCAGTAAATTTAGTTATATCTAGCAAAAGATGATCTTACCTGGCCTCAGGACGAACCTTCTCAGTAACCCTTAGAGAACGCATATAGATCATTGAAGATACTTTGGTCACAAAACCCCCCGGGACATTCAGTTGCAAAAATCTCCTTGTACATTCTGCACATATTCAAGTTGCCATTGTCCTCTTCCAGCTGCCTGCTCCATTTCCTCCTCCTCCTCTGCCAAGTGCTACTTCATGATCTGTTTATTCTGACTGTAAATGTATGCACTGTGTAACTGCTGTTAGTTTGTACTGCGTTTGCCTGTTAAAATGTGGTGTTAAGTGAATATTGATTTCTAAGCATAGGTTAACAGTCTGCAATCAATTGTGTGCAAGAGTTGCCTCATCAGCCAGCCTACACTTTCGAATAGCCAGAAACCCAGCTCCTCAAAACAGCTGCTCCATGCACACATATAGTGCCCCATTGCTCATCCTGAGAGGCAGCAGATCTGAACAGTACTATACACACCCTAACAAGATTACAATCCTGAGCAGAGGCAGAACAGGTGAGTATTCTTTTGATCCTATGCTTTATCTGTTGCCAGGGAAGCACCAGCTAGGTAATACGCTGTGGCTCCCAGTCACTGTCAGACACACTGTTTTGCAGTCTTACATTGTTGCCTGTATCAGAGTAATTATCCTTCTGCAGTGGTAATATTTCCATTTCCAGTTACAGTCTTCTGTTTACTTCCTAGGCAGGTAGAACAAGGAAATCACTGCATGCAGAAGAATGATCTCCTCTGTCACACAGAGTAGCAATATCTTATTTCCATGTAGTAGGAACAAATCCCATGTCTTTTTAAGCTGGTATTTCTCATTACCTACTGAAATATGGCATTTGGAGCAAGAAACAGCACTATTTCCACATGTTTGCTACCATTCTTTAATAAAAACAGAGTCCGTGTAACCATAATATCTACATTAGACCATCCTCCATATGTTGGGACTAGAAATGTGTCAAGACTCTTGACTGTAATGTAATAGCATCTGTCATCCCCAGAATTTAATGGAGAGCGACAGTGAAGAAGAAAGTGTTGTTCTTTCAAATGTTCCACACATCAGAGAGAATATTTGTGAGTATAATGGAGTAGATTTCCCTGAGCCATCTGTACCATACAACTGGTACACAATGTACTGCATTGATCATTTATTTGTCTGATCTTTCCTCTTTCCCAACTTTAGTGCTCTAAGACAGGTCGATATGGAATAAGGAATTAGCATTTTGTCATTCATGTTTAGGGCACTGTGGACCTTTGGCCCTTTACCCCTATGAAGGTTATTGATTGCAATTGCAGTCTCCTGTCATGTCCTGGATTGCACAGGAAGATACTTGACATTGAGACAAATCCCGCTCTAGACTGAAATTAAAGCAAAACATGTCAGTTTGGTTTCTTTTTCCAAGTGTCCTGCATTCCTTTCGCATGCATGTTTATATACACAGCTGCCTCTTGGGCTTGTTCATCAATAACTGCAAGCAAAATTCTAACTACACTTGCATTCACAGCTACTCACACTGCTGGGAGAATAAACACATTTTCACTTAGACTTTTCTAACACCCAGTTTCCAAATATCACACTATTTCAACTACACAGCATATATGCATGGACAAGTGTAACTGCTACTAGAAATGTCATGCCAGCATTGGTATCAATTCAGTTCTATTAGCAACGCCAATGTTCCAAGACTGGCACAATTACCTAAACCCATTCAGAAAAGTTCTTACTAAGGTACTACAGGGCAATTTAGAACCCGTACTCAGCTTCTGCTTTCAGAAAGTGGAACACAACATCCTGTGAACACCTGTGGTCTCACAAAAGATAATCCACAAAATACAAAAATAATCCAATAAAGATTCTCTATTCAGGCAGTCTTAACATTGAGCTCTCAGCAAGCATATATGAGGAGGGAACCTTCTAATTGTTGTAATGTAGATTATTTTTTAAAGAGTGAAATAATGCGAAGTTCCACTAATAAAATTTATCTTGCAACTCTGGAAGTCTCTGTCCTTCCTTTGCATTTAATAGAAGCCGCACTCCTTGTCTCCACTGCTGGAGGCATTATGAGAAAAAAATTTAAAGAACAGAACCAGAATCTCTTACAAAGCAATTAACTTTTACAGTCATGGCTCACTGTCAGGTACTTCAGATGTGGCTTCTAGAACTCTGATAGAGCTTTAGATTCTTCACATGGTCTAATGTAGCATTTGCAAAGGGCATTCATAGAGTGGTCCAGCAGTGAGCTCAGGCAACTGTGTTAAATAAGTGGTTTCTTGTGACAAGTGGCAGAAGCAATACACATTTCTTGCCTGAGGTCACAAGCAAGGTGATGCCAGAGATAAGCCTTGAATTTGGAAGTCCAAAGTTATTGTGTCCTTGCCTCATTAAAATCATTCCCACTGTCTCTAAGAAATGCCTATGTTCCAGTAAGAATCAAGTGGCTGTAGTTTTCCTTTTAAAAAAGGGGGAACAATATGTTATTGCAGATGAGGGAAAGCTAAACCTTGTTTCAAACTGATTCCTGGTTCCACATCCCTTGCACACCTCTCCAAATCTGTTGACAATAAAAGGTAAGTCTCAGTTGACACAAAAATGCTACAGGTTCAGCATTTATAATGAACAAAAGTGTCTTTTTCAATACATCCCGAAAATCATGCTACTATTTGCCTAAATGATAGGCAACTTTACACAAGAATAAAAAGGCCAATTGTCAAAGTAATCTTTGAGGTGTCCATGAACCAGACCAAGCTTTTGGGAACAATAGAGAAGGAGGAAGCCAACCAGGACTGCTGAGCTCCACAGCATAGTTCAGCACTGCTATGGAATCACAACCCACAGCTATTCCACAGCTGCTTCCCCCATCGAAACAGGTCCTAGTAAATATGATCACAGACTAATCACTTCTACCCCAGGGACTTTGTGGCTGAACCTTTTTTCATTTGAGGGAGGGTCGGTTGAGGCTGAGCTTGGTTAGTGTCTAATGGAAGCTCTTCTGATAGATGATTAGCTCTGGTCCAGGAAGTGACTTGGTGTTTGGGTTTCTTGCAAACCCCAGGGCTAGCAGAGGTCAAGGGATGCTCCACTTTCTCCAAGTGCCTTCATGAAAATAGCCCCGCATACTTTCCATTTACAGCTGATCACCTCCATTATCCCCAAGCTAGGAGGAGATGATCAGCAATTGTTAAGTGCTTGAATCAGACTAATAGCTCACTGCTAATTCCCCCAGTAATGGGAATCTAAATTCCTGGTAAACAAACTGACTGCTTTTCACACACAGGGATGAATGCCAAAAGCCTAATATTAGAGCTCTGGAACTAAAGCTTTTAGAGCAGTCCTGTCCACTCAAAGATGTTTAATGACATTATGTACTAAATAATTAGAAAATGAAGGCCCACTTGGAATCAATGGGTTACTGTCTAATTAAGATGACAAAGGGGCTCTACCCTTTTTTAAACAAGTTTATACTAAAATGGTGCACCTGATAAATGGTGCTGATAACTATGTCTTTACCTTTGGGCAGAACAAGCAGGCATTAAGCTAGCACAAAATAATTGTGTGATTTTTGGCTCAACTTTCTTCCCATTGGTCCCTCCTGTTTTCCTGTAAGGCATGTGATTCAGCTGTTCCTCCCCCCATCAGATGACAAAATTTATTAAGCAACATTCAGATCACTTATCCTGATGGAGAGAAAATCATCTTTGCCTTTGCTTTATTTTATGGCCAGGATCACAGCATTCTCACCACAAGATGCTTGAAGAGCTAAGAGGTGTGGGCTGGAGCCTCTAGAAGCACTTTGCAAGACGAATTGCTAGTGATCTTGAGAACACAGGAGATTATCTATACACAGAGAGAACTGTAAAAAGACTGAGAAATGTTCTACTGATAATATGGCTGAATTAAAATTAATTAGTAAATTACATAACATCCTTATCTCCATGACTGAAGAGACAGGGGTTTGAAGGGTGGACTAATCAGTGGATAAGGAATTGGCAGCCAGAGAGTTGTGGTCAACGGCTCTGTGTCCAAACAGGGCAAACAAAGTGCCACTGTACTCTCCTCCATTTCACTTTCCCCCTCAACCCTCCCCGCCTCCCCCAGCCTAGCATTTAAATTACTTTTTCTTCTGTTTAAGTTGGCCATTGGATACTGTCCAATATTATAGGACAGTATTATATAATATGATATTATAGGTCACTGAGCCCCACTGCAAGAAACTGAAATTTCTTTAACCATCTGCACGCAGTTATTTGTTCTCCCGCCTTCCAAACCATCATCTTTTTCTTTTTTCTTCCTCTCCCTAAAGAATCTTTTGATTAACTGAAGTCAATTTTGCTAAGTGCTAGTGGCTCTAAGAAGCTTGTTTTGTCAGTGATCCCCAGGGCTCCATTATGTTTTCAGGGCTACAGAACAGGAATTGCTCTGTCTTTCTGTAGAAATGTGAGATTAGCAGCTAATTCTTCCAGCCTCAAGCTCTTTGGATTTCACGCCCATCATTCCAAATCAGAGCACATGAGTTTGTTATGATAGGAATTAGCCAAGAGATTTCCCATCTTTTTTCTCAAATTCAAACCATTTTTGTGCAAAATTTTTTAGTGCACAAGGAATCCAGGTCCACATTACACAGCCGATTGCTATTCTAATCCCAACTGGAAGCTGCAGTAATATCACAACAGAAGCACTGTTGTGTACTGAACACTGCATTCTTAATATGTAAGTACAAATCACAGTGTAAATGGGACTAATAGGGAACTAAAGATCACAGAGTAAATGCCAGTTTTAAAGGCATTTTCAACACAAAAAGGCCTTTAGACAGAGAAAGATTATGACTCATTATGAAGCAATTTACAAAAATGTTGGGAGTAATATCTGAGCTGTTTTATTCACACTATGTAGGATATAACATTTCCCCTACAGGGTTGAAATGCTAACACTAGGGGCTCAAGGTTGGCCTGTCTTCTCAAGCATCACCGAGTTACATCTTCCATCTGGTAACTCAGTCACAGTAAAATGGGAACAAAATGGAAAAGGTGATGAATTGATCAATTTACTAGATTATTTTTCATTTGTTTTTGACTGATCTCAGTTAGCAGATGTCATCAGGAGTCTGACTATTATCCATGATAACATAGTATTGTTCAGGTATCACCCTGAGACTGTATTTTAATCCAGGTTTTCAAGCATGAACTTTTCAATTTAGATTCCAGTTGCCTGTCTTAAGGTATTTCCAAGACTAAGTCTAATACCCTGTTTTATTTTTCTTCTTCGGATGTCTTTTGTGTTTAGTTCTGATTAAATCTTCAATCACCAATGCCACACAGACAAAGTAAAAATGGTCTGCACTCTTGCTAATGTAATAATCTGCTTCTGCTTTTGGGTTAAAAATTCATATCATTTTACATGTTGCAAAAAATACAAACACAGCTTTTCAAAGTAAAGCTCAGTCCTATCCTTTCCTGCTACACAGCACTCGGCTAAGGCAGACGACATGTCAAAGGTTACACAACCTTCTGCACCTGGGTGAATCTGCAGTCCTCCTGGAGGGCAAACCCACTTCACCAGAAGCATCAACTGAAGAGCCTTTAACGTGTCAAGACTTTCTGGCATGTCAGGCCACTTCCCCAGCAAGGGCAGCAAAGCTTCCTGAAGGAAGAGACCAAAACTCTGTTCCAATGAAACACCTCTCTTCTGTTCTTCCGTTCCCAGCTCTCAAATAAAGCCTGAGGCTTAAGAGAGAAATGAAAAGATCCATTCCTCTGCATGTGAATTATAGAGTAATGGTTCTTGGAGAAAAGACAAACTGAACTGTGGATTTGCATCAATCATTCTGTGATATGCTCCTTTTAGGCTGTGTCATCTCTACACAGCTGTCTCATCCCCAGCAGAGACTGGGCTTTCTGTCTAACAGGATACTCCAGAAATTCTCCATGAGGCTGTTTTTTCCTCCCAACTGCTCAGTGCCAAGCACTGCAAGTTGGCTTGAGGACTCACAGAGTCACAAAATCGGTTACGTTGGAAGGGACTACAGTGGGTCATGTGGTCCCACCTCCCTGCTCAAGGAGGGTCATCCCGGAACACATGGCATAGGATTGTGTTCGGATGGCTCTGGAATATTTCCAGTGAGGGAGACTCTTACATAGTATTTAATGAAAAAAAACCAGCAACACTTAAAACATGGAGCAAGAGAAAGCAGTTTCCAGCAGTGCCTATCACTGAAGCTTCTACAGAGGTAAAAAACGTAACAAAATTCCAGCTTCACATAACTTATCCTGAGAGTCACAACCTTCTCCCAAAGGAAACAGGCAAACACATACGTGGTAACAGCAGACATAATGAATCCAAACAGCTGCTTGTGATGAACTTCTGCAAACTAATGTCTTTAACCTCTTAAGTGATCTAAAAAACCATGCATCTTATTTTTCAGATGTTGAAATCAAAATTTCCCATCTGAGAACTCGTGGTTTGTAACTTTGGCAACAAGGTTTCATAAGCAGATTCCCTCTTCCAATCTAGCAATGTTTTTAGCTTGATTTAAGTTCCTTTATATCTGATGGTTGTTTCATGACCTAAACCATACAAAATTACCCATTTATCCTCAGGTTTTCATAGCCTATCTTTATCTTAATTTACACCTTTCTTGACAGCCACAAATCAACCAAAGGAGCTAATACTCCATGGGGAAGAAATGATTAGAAAAGCACCCGGTCAGTGAACCAGCTCTGGACAGGCTTCCCAGCAATAAGTCCTGGACACACAGGCAGAAATGTAGACAGCAGAAAGATAAACTTGCTTTACAAGGTATTTAAAAACAAAGTCAATCCTTCAGATGGGCTATTTTGCACAGACTGAACTAATCTGGACAAAATCTAAAATAAAAGGACACATTTCATAACACAAACAAGTGGATGGCTTCAAGCAGGGGGCTCTTTTCCAGCCTAATGCAGATGTCAGTTAATTAGACTAGAAGGTTATATCATTAGCAGCCCAATCGATATAAAAGGAATTAAGAGCTTGAATAGCAAGCTCCCCTGCTTTCCAGCACAGCACCCGGGGCTGTATTTAGCTAAAATTCAATACACATTAGCGGACAATCACTGTAGTCTTGTATGGGGATGTCTTCTTGAAATACTTTAATTGGACTCTCTAGTGTTATCAGTGCTAAACAAGATGTCAGATTAACGTAGAAGCCTTCCCAAATGGGACCAGCAGCCCACAGGCTGGAGAAGCCACATTTACTTCTATTAAAACCTCACTGGTTTTCCAACATGTATTAATAGTATTATTTTCACAGTTACCTTAAGAAAGAGTGACTGAAAAGCATTTTTACATACAGATGCTCCATCCTGTAAAATTCAGCCACCTCCATACTGGCAACAGCAGATCCACCCCTTCGTGCCCAGGCTCCGTTACTCAAGAACCCATCAGTCACACCAGACTGACAGTTTTTACCCTGAGTTTAACACCTCTGCAGAGAACACAAACCTATATTGGAATAGGCAGATGTAAAATACCTGACAACTCCTGTAACTGGTGAGATTTGATACGGCAACATTACATGAAGCACACACTTCTCAAGACAAAAATTTAAACCACTTCCCATTCTGTATGTTCCCTAAGTAAAACTGCAACACTGTCTTGGTCCCCTAACCCAGAAGTTATTTTCACTGTGTTGAATTTTACCTTTGTTTTAAAGGTAGCACACAGCAGCTACACTACAAATTTCCTGCACAACAGAATGGATGTTGCAAAACAAAGCCAAATCTTTCCTCTGAAATGTTTTAATTAACATGATCAGAAACAATAGATCTATAAGAGAACAGTATGGAAAGAAACGAGGATCATGTTCACATTACAGAGATGTGTACAACCTAGGGCTTTGATAGTTGAAGTAGAATAGAAGATAACATTAACTATATCTAAAATGCCACAGAATGTTTAGTTTAAATATTTTCTGACATAAATTTAAATTCCATAACTGACTAAGAATAGGCAATACTGCAGCTAGTACTGACTGGCACTATAATCTGACAAGAGTGGTTACAACATCCATGTGCTAAGGGAGACTGGAATCTGTAAGACAAAAAACCACAGTGACATGGAAATTTAATTATTACCATTTGGATGGGTAAGCAGGACAGCACGGGACATTATAGCAGGCTGAGAAACATGTTAACTTTTTATTGTTTAAAGGTTGTTTCAAGACATATATTTTAAAAATACATGCATTCCTACCTCTTCTATATCCTCCCCATTCCCAGGTGTTTATTGTGGGACCTTATTACATAGTTTATTTTCTCACATTTCACTTAAGCATAAAAAGAAGGGTGATAATTGACAACTCCTCTCTCTTCTTTTCTCACAGCAAGTCTCTATTCTTTCATGCTTAAAACAGGACATAAATTTTCCTCGATACTTTAGTGTCTTCAGCCAAAAGCCTTTTTGAAACTGGTAACTGCTTGTGCAAAACTATTCACATTACAGCACCAGTTATAATTTTAGATTACAACTACTGCTACACACTTTCAGCTGGTTTAATACACTGCACACAAAATTTTTGGATACTGCATTCTATCCAAACTATACGAAAATCTGTCCTATTGCCCCACCTGGTACAATTTTTAATCACTTTATTTCTGAAAGACTGTCCTTTCAAAAGACATGCTCTTTCACAAAGTATCTTTCACCATCTTTAATTTTATCTGTGGGGTTGCCAGAGTAAATGAAAAGAATGACTTCATGGTCAAAACCTTCAGAAAGGTTTCACAAGGAAAGCCTGCATAGTGAGAAACAGAAAATATGAAGAGTCATTCAAGGTCTGGGGAGAATATAGGAATTACTATGTAACATAAAGAGCTGTTTTCCATTGGACTTTTTAAAGTCAGTGTAGAGACCAGAATCTCTGAATAAACAAAATGTCCCAAAAATAAAGGATCAGCAGTGCTCACTGCACAATGTGATTGTCAAGAGGAGATGTCACTTAGAAAAAAATTGCAGCCTAGCCTAGGAAGAAAACTGACTTTCACTCACTGCATGGCACCTTCTTGCTGAAGGTATTGCCCAATTAACCCCCAGCTAATACTGATTTTTGAAACTATGCCCCTGAAAAACGCATTGCAAAGATCAGCTGCCCCTCATGCAACTTATGTAGGGCACAAAGTACATAACGGCCCAACAACATAAACATGCAGCACTGTCAATCTCCAACTGACAAAGCAGTACATTCACACAAGTTTTCTCCATTCAAAAAAACCAAACCAAAACAAACAAACCAACCAAAATCATAGGGGGGGGGAAAGAGAAAGGCATGACAAGCCTTCCTAGGGAACCACAGAAGCCTTTTAACAGAGAACGTACTAAGATGCAATAGATTTTATCAAGGAAGTGTCATGGCTATCACTAACTGTCTATCAATTCACAAAACACATGGACACAAGAAATGGAATTACAGCCTATGGCTCCGTTACTGACTTCTGTAGTGTTTGTCAAAAGTGCTTTTTAAATAACAGTACCTCAAATTCTTCATACAGGCCACCAGAATTTACTGATTTTGCATCTATCATCCAAAAAACAACCCAGCTCAGTAAAAATTCTTAAGGTTATAACAATGCAATCTGTGTGGCTTTCAAATGTTGTATCACTTTCATACCATGTCCTGGAAAAAACATGAAGCCATTATTTCTCCCCAGTAATAAATCATCTAAGCAATTTAGTACTTTCTGTAATGGAAGAGCTACACACTGTATCTTCCATTACCTTCTGGTTTAATTAAATGTTCCTTGAATAAATCTTGTGCTTACACTCTCGTGACATGCTACCAGTTCTGACTTCTCCATTTAAAAACTGGCTGGATTCAGTCCAGTCATCCCTGCTTATTGTGCCTGTCACTCACAGAAAACTCCAGGCTCTCAGACTCAGTCCTCCTTGGACCCTTCTTTGCTAGTTATTAATTCTATACGTCTGTAGAACTGAATTAATCATGTGAGCTATGTACCAACAGACCTCTTTTAGCTTGCTTCTTTGGAGTCGCCAACAGGTTGAAGGAGGACAGGACACCGACATTTCTGAAGTGAAACTACTGGAAGAAATTCAATGTACTAAGCAGGGACACAGGCAGTTGATATAGGTTCAGTTTTCAAATAGGATGAAATCATTGATTCAGTGAGAATGAAAAGCTTCTTCTTTGCCTTTGAATACAGAATCTTCTTAATCATCTCTCCTAACAGTGCAACAGCAGTGTGGGAAGATGACTTCAGACAAGTTAGAGCAATTTTAAAACCCGGGAATCCTGCAAATGGCTGTACATCTCCAGCCCACTAAAACACCATGGTGATTTAAGCTTTGCTTTTAGTGATAACAGATGAGAGAATGTATGTTCAGCTGCCCTCCTTCAGCAGATGAAGGGATATCTTTTCAGAGAGGATGCTGTAGTAGTTTAAATCACTATTAACTTAATAATTTCAGTCATCTGACCAAATGCCACTATGGAGCCTCTATGGAACAGAAGGCATCAAGTGCCATAAGAATTCTTCCAGATCATGTCAGCACAGACTGAGGATAAGCAGCAAATCAAATGCCACTGACAGTAAACCTACACAAGGTGGTATTTTTGTTTCCTGAACCAAGGTAGTTACCAGGAATTTCTGCAATGTTATATTTTAATACGCACTCCACGATGATGGAATCATCCTAACTTTTCACGATGATACGAAATCTAAAGTAATCTACTTTTATTGAAAACATCCCTACAAATTGCCTTATATTGCATCTCCATTATATTGGTACAGTGGGGTTTGTGGGGATTTTATAATTCCTGCTTCTAAAAGAGAGGAAAAGAGGTATAATCCATACACGTTTAAAATACTTTAACAACTTGGGCACCTAGACAAAATTCACAAAACTCTCTCAAAAACAGTTTTAAAGCTTGGATTATGAAAATTAAGTACTTCAGTGGCTAGAAATAACACTCAACATATCAGTGTTGAAGTTAAACTGAAGTTTCTTATTATCGCAATTTCTGTTGACCTGTGGAAAATTCACAGGAAACAAACTCCCACAGAAGTCACTATTGGGGTTTTGGCTTTTTAATCCATTATAATGCAGCTAGCACCCTAAAATTTGGATATATAATTTAGATTTTTTAATTCTGTTTCAGAATAGCATCACTATCAACTAAAGGAAATAAAGTCAATTATGTGCAGAATGTACTTTAGTAATATTTAACTTAATTTTCCTCAGGATGTCTAACATGATTCACTGATACATCAAGGAAATAAATTTTGCATTTGTAACAGATCCAGTGACAGCAGAAAACACTTTTGCAGCAATTCATCAACATGGTAGAAATCTACATGTGCACAACTTTATCTTCCATACAAATCAGTACAGCTGAGTTAACAAACTAGCAATTTTAATTAGCACATGTTGAAAAAGTCCTGTAATCTAGCACTGCTATTTACTTGGATATTCACAATGCCCTCAGAAATTCTTCACTTGAGCAAGGCTTATAAATCATTAAGTTGCAAAAGAACTGGTGAAATTTGAAGAATCATCACAATTATACTTAAAAGTTAATTAAAACTTATTTTATGACCACCACAGTGGGACCTAAGCTGCTAAAAAATATTTTTAACGTCATTCTAACACCAGGCCTATGAAGCAGAAAGAAAATTACATTCTTAATACATGCCCCAATATGTGCTGGGGGTCAACCAGTTCATGGAGGGAGGGGAGAAAAGAAAATCATTGCATATCAATAACTTCTCAGCACTGCCTGGACTGTCAGACAGCAGTGCCAGTGGGACTTCAGCACTGCCAGGGCTCTTGCCAGCCCAGATTCCTGCCTCTGCTCTGGGATGAGAAGCACCACTGCCCATATTGTCTCCAAACTCTTTTCTTCTCCGTGACTTCCAGGACACACAGCACCACACTAAATGCAATCCAGTCAAACTAATCTAGTTCCTACAATTCAGCCTAACCATAATTTTTGACTACTGCCTAAAACAATTGTCTCGGTCTCTCGAAAAGGGAGCAAGTCTGCTCTCCATTAAGATGGGAACTGCAGTTCAGCAACAATCTGAAGGCTCTTGGATAACAGAATCCTAAACATATGCTTGGTTCTTTACAGTCTCACTGGGGTCTTAGTGGGCAACGTGCATGCTGGTTTCCTCAGAGCCCATGGGCTAGGTATGCATGCATTACTGCTACTGCTTTCAAGCTCATCAGAAGCTGCAATTAAATAAAATCTCTCAAAACCAGAAAATATATGGCATGAGTCAATGAATTTCTCAGATATAACGAAGTGATTCAGGCAGAGTAAACACTTTTGCTGCATTACTCCAGGCTCCTCAGAGGCATTTTATGTCACTTCATCTCAATTAACCTCCCAAGAAAACAATTTAGATCTGAACAAGAGAGAGGTGAAAAAGACATTACTGACAATACAGGGAAGCTTACTCTGATGTCATAATGCTGCATTAATTGAGTCATAGGCAGATTTCCTGGAATTCAGGTTTGAAGCAGGAAAGGAGGAGATATAGACAGAAGAACAGCTATGTGCTGAATCACAGGAGAAGTTATTTCAGATGTCAATGAAGTTATAACTGCTAAAAGTTAGGATTTTCCAACTGCACCATAACATGTTATTCAGCTTCAAAATGTTCCCCATCTCAGTTTTGCACATAATATAAATGAATAGGACAGTAATTCTAACTCTCTCACAGTATCTTTTATGTCACAATATGGTTTTCTATCTCCTTACTTCCAGAAAAGACAATTTACTGTATACTCATACCTGCCACTACCTGTTCTGACACTGTAGTTCCAGCACCACCTTTTCATAGCAGGACTGACAGAAATAACCATCAGTATCTGCTACTTTAATATAGGACACTTTTTTCATTATGCTACACTGCATTCCACACAAGAAAATTCAGTGCTTCCTTTGGAGCAGGAATACCTTTTGTTGCTTGAAGCAGTCTGTGATAATGGATTGAAAGGACAAACCACACGGATCGTTGTAGCTACATGCAAAGTCCTACAGGGTTCTAGCAGCACTGTGAAATTCTCATTAGCAGAGAGACTACCTAAAACATAAAACACATTAATCATAAAATAAGCAACCTTAACAAAACCAGGCCTTAATAGTGTTTGGGCCAGATGCTCAAAATGTAATCCAGCATTATAGCACCAGTGTTTTTCAATAAGATTAAAATAACTCCAATGTGATTGGGATACAGGAGCACAAACATTTCTGCAGTTCTTATACAGATGAAAGCTGAAGCACTCTTTCATCCAAAATTTGTTTAAAGTAGATCAGTTTTCCAATCCTGTTGATTCTGTGACTGCATAATTACTACCACCAGCAGAACAGAGGCATTAGGATCAAATGGACTGGTATGTGTGAAGAAGAATCAGGAAACTGCAGTCTGAGCAACATAGCAAAGGAAACTAAAAGTGTTTACACATGCTTGAGATTCATGTCAAGATTTTTGCCCAATGACCATTTAAGAAAGTACTGTCCTTCAACAACTAATTTTGTCTAAGCAGAGCGGGCAAGCAGAAAAAATTATGCACCCACAACTCATCTTTTGAAATGTGAAACCCAGCTGCTGAGTATCCCAACAATGGGAGTAGCACAGAGATTTTCCCACAGCCACAACAGACCCAATGGCTGCCTAACAAGGTAACTGTCCACACTCACACATCTCACTAGAAAGTTCCCTTCTGCTTTTTTCATAACATTCTTCATTTCACATAACTTGTCAGACCTCCAGTTTATACAACTCTTCCTCCTCCTGTGGGTTTGCACTCTTTTCATGTTTATGCACAGTGTGCCCACTCCGTCTTTGGTCCACACAGATCTTTCTCAGACTTAAAAGACTTGCCCTACCTGAACCAACTGTTAATGATTTTGGCCAATGATCAGCCGCAGAACTATTGGGACTACACTGTCACTTTTGTTGCTTCAATAACCACATCAGAACCAGCAGGAAAAGAGCTCCTGACAGAAAAGGCAAGCATGTAAACTTGACCAAGGCCACCAAGAACATGAAGCTCTCAAAATGATGGTCCCTACAGCTCAGTTCCTGCTCACTAGTTGTGACAACTGTTTTCCAGAGTGCAGAAAATCCCACATTGAGGACTTACTGATGGCAGATACACACAGTGGAATTACCTATTTAAACACACTCACTGCTTCATACCAACCTTACTGAAAACCCCATTGTACCCCAAAGAAGGACGACAGATGAAGGCAGCTGTTTTCCCCACATATCAAATCCTACCTCCTACCCCTCTCCACAAGTTGCAGTCTCCATCCCAGCTGTGTGGGCCCCTCTAGTCCCACAGTACAATACTATCTGTGAACCTTAAGTTGTTGAAACATTTTTATGCCTCCTGGACTTTTTACTCCCCTTCTGCATGTTAACATCCATTCTGAAGAAAAGATTGCTGTGGCGAGGAGAATTGCAAAGAGGTTATTGACATCTTAATGTACTAGAAGTATCCAATCAGGACAAACAGCCTTGGCATACCCTCTCCCCTACAGCTCTGGTGTTCCCCTCTGTGCTGCTCCCTCCCTTACAGGGACCGTCTACTGAGATCCATGAAATCCCACTCCTATCTGCTAGTGCTGCTCTATAAACCTTTTCACATATCCTCCCAATTCCCTATCAGCTTTCCTCCCACTGTGAATCTTCCCTCTCACATTCCAAGAATGGCTCTGCCACTTCTCTCCAATACTGTATTCTCTCTAAACACTACACCAGGAGTTCAAGGATTGGCAGACCAAATAGGGAAACTAGACATGGGCTAATGTTTCCACCATTTCCATTAAGTATTGGTAACTTCGAGCCTATGCCAGGTCACTTATAGGGATCTAACATAGCATACAATACAGTCTAGGAAGAGATATAACTCTCATTTTGTTAGAAATTACTCATTAACTGCTAGAAAGATGAAATATAAAGGATATTGGAAAGAAAACTTCTCTGCATGGGATTAGAAATTTGACAAGAGTCTCCGTAAATAAATAAAAGTAACTCCACACAAATGCAACTCAACTGTGTCACAGAGTTGATAGAACTCTCTGGGTAATCTTTTTCACTTCTGACAAGCAATCTCCTACCTTTTGAAACTATCCACAGCTGGTGAGAATTTATTCTTCGGTCTGGATGTATAAATGTTTTTCCTCACACCTTATAGTCACATGGTTTCCAATTTTTCACATTATGATGTTCTGGCAGACTGCAAAAAGCAAAAGTAGGAGTTGCAGTACCTGTGCTAAATGGAGAATATAACCAACAGTAGAAAAGATGACCTTATTACATCAAATTTCTCAGTGTAAAATTATACAGGAACCTGTAGTCATAGGTGATTTTTACTCAAGTTCAAAAGCACAGTTTTATAGCATCATAATAAAGAAGTTGAAATTTACATAATGCAGATGAAATTCACTGTATTTGCAAGACACTTCACTTTGTAAAGGCCACTTACAATGGATTTCCTGGAGCATCAGCTGTACCTTTGAAGATATTAACTTTGAAAAAAACTGCCCAACTCCTTTTAAAGCAACTGCACAACCCATTGGTATAATGGACACCATTCCCACCCTCCCTTCACCAGCCTTCACTGTTTTTGTCACCGTGTTTCTGTGAGGAACTAGAGACAGTCTCTGTCATGTAGCTGTGCAATAACATGAGGAACAAATTCCTGCTCTTCCAAGAGCATCCAGTTAGTTGTGCTCAGTTAATCTGTACCTCCCCAAGATCTTATGTTTTCATGCACGGAGGATTTAATTAGTGCCCTGCTCCTAAAAGCCAGCCCCGGGTGTCACTTCAAAGACCCATCTATTACAGCACGGAATGACAAGTAGAATTACGAGTTCTCTTTATGAAGCACGTCGTGAGCAATTGAATTATCGAACTCTTAGCCGACATGAGTTTGCCTCTCACCCGCTTCTTGCTCCTTCGAGAGCCCAAAGCGCCATCTCCTGCTGAGCAGCTGGAACCACAAACACCGACTTCGGCAGCCCGTGAACTGCTGCAGGGACAGCGATCCACACACTCAAATCCCTCTGGTTGGGTTCCGAAAACCTCTCACTGCAGAGCTCAGTCTGTCACAGCTGCCAGAACCGCTGCTCTTCGAGAGGAGCAGCCACATGAACAGCTGGAGCACAGCTGGAGCACAGCTGCCCAGGGGCACACACCAGTGATCTTGCTGCCAATTCAAGCACTGGGTCCTCTGGTTCAAGCCACTTCTGCAATAAAAGAAGCGATTATGAAGGACACTTTCATGCTACAGAATATTTACTACCCTTACTCTAAGAAAAAAAACCCCAAACAAACAAAACAAACAAAACAAAACCCAACCAACCAACAATGAAAAATGCAACCTGCAAATGACATACAAAATTTTCATTTCTCTTTTAACAGTGGGAGTTAAAGCTGACGTTCTGATCCTGGGATGAGCACACAGGTGTATTATTACTTTTCTGGAAAAGCTTAAAAAGTTGTGGAGCACAATCATCCCAAAACAAGGACTTGAATTCCTGTGCTGTTAGAACCAAGCACTGTAACAAAGGTATGGAACATTAAAGTAATTACTTTTTAGCGTAACTCCAGTGAACTTTGCAGAGAATCACAGGAAGAATCCAACAGAAAAATAATTAATACTCCGTATCTTTGCAATGGTGCTTGGTTCTAACGGAACAGAAATTTAAGTAGTGGAGGGGCAAAGCGAAGAAGAAAATAGAAGAAAAGTAGGGGCTCGAGAGAGCAGCATTAGGACCGATTCTACTCAACGCTTTTAAGCACTGGGAGTTGCAGCATGCGAGCGAAAAACCTCCCGGGGCCGGGACGGCCGAGACCGCTCGGGGAGGAGCTCCCTCAGAGCTGAGCCCGTTTAGCACAGAATCCCCTCATGGCCGAGCCCCTTCAGCACCGAACCCTTTCAGGGGTGAACCCCCTCAGGGAGGAGCCCCTTTAGCACTGAACCCCCTCAGGGAGGAGCCCTCTCAGGGCCGAGCTCCCTCAGACCTGAACCCCTTTAGCACTGAACCCTTTTAGGGCTGAACCCCCTCATGGCCGAGCCCTTTAGCACTGAATCCCTCACGGAGGAGCCCCTTTAGCACTGAATCCCCTCAGGGCCGAGCCCCGTCAGCACCGAACCCCTTCAGAGGTAAACCTCCTCAAGGAGGTGCCCCTTTAGCACTGAATCGCCTCAGGGAGAAGCCCCCTTATGGCCGAGGCCCCTCAGGGAGAAGCCCCTTTAGCACTGAATCTCCTCCCGGCCGAGCCCCTTTAGCGCTGAACCCCCGCACGGCCGAGCCCCCTCAGTGGCTCCGCCCGCTCACGGCGCGCGCCCGCCCACCGGCCAATCACGCGCCACGGCCCCGGCGCGCGCCCGCCTCTCACCCAAGGAGAGGGCTCCGTGTGGGGACGGGAGCGCGCGGTGCGCGGGGCCGCGATTGGCCGGGCGGGCGGGCGGGGCCGCGATTGGCCGGGTGGGCGGGCGGGCGGCGCTGTGATTGGCCGGGCGGGCGCGCGGGCGGGGCCGCGTGTGTGCGGGCCGGCGCGATGGCGGCCGCGGCGATGGCGGTAGCGGCGGGCGGCGGAGGAGGAGGCGGCAGCGGAGCAGGAGGAGTGGGGGGAGACTTCTCGGACCTGCGGGAGATCAAGAAGCAGCTGCTGAGCGTGGCGGAGCGGAGCCGAGAGCGCGGGCTGCAGCACAGCGGGAAGTGGTGAGCGCCCGGTGGGCCCCGCCGCGGCGGGCGCGCTCTGTGAGGAGGGGCGGCGGGGGGAGCTGCGCTGCGTTCGTGCCCGCCAGGCTCAGGGGGCACATCGTCCTCCTCTTCTGCAGCGAGAGGACGTGTGGGAACGGCCTCCAGCTGAGGCAGGGGCGGTTCGGTGAGGTATCAGAGAACACGTGTCACTGTTCGGGCGGTCAGGCACCGGAACAGTTGCCCGGGGAGGTGGCGGAGTCACCACGCCCGGAGGCGCCCAAAGAGGCGTCGGGAGCCGGTGCTGGGCGATGCTCGGTCCTTGCAGTGGCGCTGCTGGGCCGGGACTCGACGGTATTAGAGGTCTGGCTGAGCCTGGTGACCCGCTGACTGTAACTCTGCCCCGGCAGGGCCGCCGAGCTCGCGTTCGCCCTGGAGCCGCTGCCGCTGAGCGAGCTGCCGCCCCCGCCCGCGCTCACCGAGGTACGGCCGGGATCGGGACCGGGACCGGGGTCGGGAAGGGGCTGCAAGCCCCGGAAAGGGGCTGCGAGCTCCCCGGGGGAAGGGGCTGGGAGCGCCCCGGGGGAAGGGGCTGGGAGCTCCGGGGGAAGGGGTTGCGAGATCCCCCGGGGCTTTGCTATTTAATCCCTGCTGCTGGGGAAAAAACGTGGTCTCGATCTCCCAAAGCCCGCGGTCGAGAGGGAACGCTGGGAACTTCCATATGGAGTTGAATGGGGGCGACAGAGCTGAATTTGCTTTTCCAGATGAAAGCATTCCTTGTTACTGTGTCCTAAACGAGGTGCTCTGAAAGCAAAATTATTCCTCTTTACTGAGATAAAAATTTATTTTAATACAAATTATGTTGTGCCACTAAACTTGCGCTCCTTAAGACACAAAAGTAGTATGTTGTGTCTCCAGCCCTACCTCTGTAGATGTACAGTAGGGCTCATAGGTGTGTGCCTGTGCTGATCAGTTACACAAGTGTAACGTGTCATAAATGCATTTCAAGGTAGAGTTAGCAAGGAAGTGTTCTTGTGTATGTTAGAAGGTTAATATTCTTTGATATGGAATTCCTGACCTTATGGTCTTTCATACTCATTGAGTAGCTAATTCCCGCCTTCTGACAGCTTGTCACAATTTGTTTCTGGAATCTCACTGTTTATTATAAATGTTGATAACTAGTCTGTATTCGTTATTTGAAAACTCCAGAATCTAATCGTGTGAGGGAGTGGAGGGGCTTTTCTGACAGTACTCAAACCATCTTTGAAGATGAATCAACTACAGTTTTAGCTTTTGGGGCAATTGCATTGTTTGTAACCATGATTTTCCTAAAGTATATCAGAGTTTCTCAGGTCTTAAAACTCTTGTGCGTCCCTGCAGGAGGATGCTCGTGACCTGGATGCCTACACGCTGGCCAAGTCTTACTTTGATCTGAAGGAATATGACAGGGCTGCCTACTTTTTACGGGGCTGCAAGAGCCAGAAAGCTTACTTCTTGTACATGTACTCCAGATACCTGGTAAGGGAGAGGAAAAAGTTGCCTTTTAGCACTGAACTCCTCTGCTTCCCACCCCTCCCTGCCATACCTTGCTTTTTGCCTTTTCTGTTCCAAATGACCTCCTTGAAGTTCGAATTCTGTGTTGGGGGAAAGGAAGATAGGACTGTTCTTTTCAGAACTGTGATGTTTGTGAGAACTCAGTTTACACGGTACTGCAAACAGAGGATATACTAGAGTAATGTAATCTTGGATTTCCACTTTTTTCTACAGTCAGGGGAAAAGAAGAAGGATGATGAGACAGTGGATAGTTTGGGTAAGTGTCTGGTGTCCACTATTGCCTCTTCATGTAAATTATCTATGGCTTTCTCCTCAATCACAGTGTGCTGTAACATGATTTCTTTTGTTCTCTTTCAATTCATTGGCTTGATTACATGTTACAGATTTTTGTCTCTTAGGTGTTCTATTAAAGTAGATGATCAGACTAAGTGATTTTCTTTAAAATGAGAAAAAATTTCACAGGCTGGGAAGCCTTCGTGTCATGTCAGTGATGATTCTGAATGTACCCTAGACTTTGCAGCAGCAGTGGTGAGGCTCCTGATTGAAAGCTCGCTGTGTGACTCTCTTCCTGCAGGACCTCTGGAAAAAGGACAGGTGAAAAATGAAGCTCTACGAGAACTGAGGGTTGAACTCAGCAAGAAACACAAGGCACGGGAACTGGATGGATTTGGCCTTTATCTGTAAGTGTCTGCAGGTATTTCTTACATATTTGTGTGGATATGCAGAGTTTTATGACTCTGATTAACCTTGTAACTTTCCTTACAGGTATGGTGTTGTGCTGCGGAAGCTGGACCTGGTGAAAGAAGCAATAGATGTATTTGTTGAAGCTGCCCATGTCTTGCCTTTGCACTGGGGAGCTTGGCTGGAACTTTGCAACTTGATTACAGATAAAGAGATGGTAAAACCTGGGAGATAGCAGGATGTGGTAACAAATTACAGAATTTAGCCTGATTCAGTAACCAATGATTCTGTTGCCACAAGATGGATATTTTCCATTGCTTTATTCTGTGAGACTCTTATCAGGCAATGCAATCCAAGACTGTAAATTATGTTGTTAAAACCTCTTTTTCTTTAATTGTTTGTCATGCTGTAGCTTGAGAATCTTTATACAGGCAGAGTTAATTTCTCATTGTTCACTCACAAAGTGTTTTAAGAAATGGCTAATTCATGTATTCTGAAGTAGCTGTCACCTGGGTTATTGCCTTGTCCCATGAAGGAGATCCTCCTAAGACTTTTTTTGAAACTGAAATGATAATGTACAATGCCACACCTAGGAGGTGAATGGTATCAAAGAACCAAACTTAGATATAAACCTAAAATATATTCTTTTTCTTTCTACATGGAATTGATGAGTCCACTGCTGGAATTCTTCAGTAAATTCTGGCTCACAGAGTATTTAAAACAGTACAGGTGACATGGAAGAAAGCCTTAGCAGTTTGTGGGAAAAGGGAAATGCCTTTTTTATGAGGTTATTTGGAATCTGTTCACTTAGTTCATCAAAAATAGTGATATAATATCGATGTTCAAACATAGGAAGACAGTTCAGTCTTTCAAAGGACTTCTGAATTTAATGGAAGAATAAGGTTAGTGGCTGAAGCAACAGCCAGGCGATGTCAGATTTGAAGACAATTTCTTCACCAATTGACCGAATGGTTTCAATTCTGCAATTTCAACAGTCATGGGAATAGATTTGGAGTAACTAAGTAGAATTACGTGGTTCATATTCTACTGCTTTTTTAGACTGGATGTCTTAGTGCTCTTTTTCTGTTTCAATATTCTCAGTTTATAGGCATTGTTTAGTCTGTTCTATGGAAGAACCTGATATTAATTCTTGGTCCTAATACTGCTTTTTTGAAGCTGGTTGTTACAGTTTAAGAAAGCAATTGCAGGAAAGTCTCCTACCTCAAGACTATCTGCTAAATCATGGGAGGGAAGATAATGGATTTTTTGCCACAGGTGGCTTGTAGAATACTACTGATTGTCATCTCTTCCTTCTCTTCTTTGGTTCTTGCTAGTTGAAGTTCCTGTCCTTGCCAGATACATGGATGAAAGAGTTCTTTCTTGCACACATTTATACAGAGCTGCAGCTGATAGAGGAGGCTCTGCAGAAGTATCAGAGTCTCATTGATGCAGGATTTTCCAAAAGCACTTACATCATCTCTCAGATTGCAGTTGCCTACCACAATATACGAGGTCAGTGACACTAACTAGTAGGAATGAGCCTCTTATTGTGAACTTTGCATTTATAGTTCTTGGTATCCCATCTGCTGTTTCTTCTTCAGATATTGACAAAGCGTTATCCATCTTTAATGAGCTAAGGAAACAAGATCCTTACAGGATAGAAAACATGGACACTTTCTCCAATTTGCTCTATGTAAGGGTAAGCACTCTTTTTGTGGCCTGCCCATACTTGGGGTGTTTGTCAGAGGTATGTTAACTGGCAAAGCAGCTGGTGCTGTCTGGCCTCTCTGAATACAGGCTTTCTGCTTCCCAACTCCATGGAAGAGATACACTGTATGCACTGCTAACTGCCTGGGTTTTCTTTGAAAACAGGATGCTCTCTATCTCACCACTTTCATTTCTTTGTTTCACTAGAGCATGAAGCCTGAGCTGAGCTACCTGGCTCATAATCTCTGTGAGATAGACAAGTACCGTGTTGAGACCTGCTGTGTCATTGGTGAGAGCCAGCTCTTTTACATGTTCTAATTTTGCTGTCTGCAGGCTGTGGAAACACTTGTGAGAGGGATCAGCCAGCAAGGCTATCAAAACCACTTGGTGAATGTGGATTCAGGCACCCTGAAAAGCAGACTAAATGACCGAGTACCCTTTTTCCTCACTGCTTTCTGAAGTGCAGGAAGGAGATCCACATAGCTGAAAATCCTTTTATAGTCTTCAAGTTCCAATGGAAATAATTGTGTGTCAGCACCACAAAATTAATTTTTTAGACCATGACATTCCAAGGGGAATGATTGGTACAAATGGAAAATGATTGACCAAAACACTAGAGAACAGTGCTATTAGGTCTCTTGAGGTTCGAATCAGATCTGCCTTTAATAGGACTCTTTATAATTTAAGTTAGTAGATAATATCTATTACATCTTTTTTTCATCATCTCTGTTGGTGTTGGGTTTTTTTGTTGGTTGGTTGTGGGTTTTTAAAGTTTATTTAAATATTGTGACTTCTGCTTTAGGAAATTATTATAGCTTGCGTTCCCAGCATGAAAAAGCAGCACTCTATTTCCAGAGGGCCTTGAAACTGAATCCTCGTTATCTGGGAGCCTGGACACTTATGGGACATGAGTATATGGAAATGAAGAACACATCTGCAGCTATCCAGGCTTATAGGTATCACTCTGCACAAACTGGTGTTTGTGTCTGAAATAGAAGATACTAAATTTTATTAGTGTATTGCTGAACTTGGTCTTGGTTTTGATCCTGACAGCTTTCTGACTGTTTCCTCTCGTTTTCTTTAACAGACATGCAATAGAGGTGAACAAAAGGGACTACAGAGCATGGTATGGCCTGGGGCAAACCTATGAAATCCTCAAAATGCCATTTTACTGTCTCTACTACTACCGACGGGCCCACCAGCTCAGGTAGAGTTGAGAATGGAGCCATGTTCATTGGTCTTCATTCTGACATGGTTGCTGCTGGCTAAGGAATTTACATACAGGAACTAAGTTGGGGAAGGAGAAAAGCATCAATATTTTGTGATTTGTGCAGTCTCACTGTTCCAAATCCTTTCAGTTGTGTTAGTCAACTGTTAAAGGCTTTGTCAGTTAAATGGCAAGGAACACTGGCCAGGAGTATGAGTGATGTTTTATGCAAGAGAATGACAGAGTTTGCCAGGTGTAAATTACTTTTTTTCCTCTGGCCACCCTGGGATCACCTGGCTGTCCATTAAACTACATTAAGGAATTACTCTTTTACAGACCAAACGATTCTCGTATGCTGGTTGCTCTAGGAGAATGCTATGAGAAACTCAATCAGCTGGTGGAAGCTAAAAAGGTGAGAGCTGATGTGTAAGACTTTAGGGTGTCTCTCAGGACGCTGTGTGGAATCACAGCAGAATTGTGTAGCTGGTACTGCTCAGTCTACACACAGCTGTAATCCATTCCTGTGGCAGTTACAGTGGGGGAAGTACTACTGCAATGTAATTAGAGTAGCTAATAAGGAGCTGTCTACAGATACTTGTCCCTTTTGCTGACAAACCCTGTAGTTTTCTGTTTCTGACTTGTGTGCTGGAGTAATTTTTGTGGCGTGCTTAACTGACTTGCCTTCCTTGACAGTGCTATTGGAGGGCTTATGCTGTGGGAGATGTGGAGAAAATGGCACTTGTGAAACTTGCCAAGTGAGTATGTCCTGTCACTGAACTATCAGGGTTAAATGTGTTGGTGTGTTAAATGGAAGTCACACTTTGATGCCTAATGGTAAAATACTGAATATGAACAAGTGCGATTGCTGTTAGGTAATATTACTTTTGGAGCTGTGTAAGAACTGGTGTCTTTAGGTCTGTAGTGATTGCAAATTCTGATATCCAGCTTTAAGTTTCCATCAGGATAGCTAGAGGAAATGATAGCATAATGTGAGTTGCAAGAGACCTCTGAATCCTGAGGTGATTTGAGCAGACAGTGCTAGCAATTGCATTTGTTGTATTGCAGCTTAAAAGCAATCCATGATATCTTATGTACAAAATTGCAGCTTGATGTTATTTTTCCTCTCTGGTATATGGCTGTGATACTGGGAAAGGGTCTAATGTGAAATAAATGTGAATACAGTGACATGAGCACTATTTTTTTGGTAGGGATAAAATAATATAAAGTGGGAAAAGTGAATGGGAAGAAAAAAGGGCAAGTGAAAGTGGAGGCTGCTGTTCAAATCTGGGATGTAGCAGGGGAAGAAGGAATACTGGAGAAAATAGCAAGTAAATAGAATGGCAAAGGTCTGTTAAAAGCTTTAAAATGTAACAGAATAAGCAAAGGTCCCTGCTTTGGTTGTTAGTATCTGACTGCCTCCCTGCCTGCCAGCATGAATGTTCTCAAACTAGATCATCTCTTTCCATGAGGGGCAGTACGTGGTGCATGTCCTGCAAATTCTGAAGGAAAGAACCTGTCTTTAGTCCAGGTCAGGTTGAGCAGGTACTTTCTTATAGACCAAGATCTTCAACAGTTCAGTCTCGTTCCAGTGACCCACTTTTCTCCTTTCCTAGGCTGCACGAACAGCTGAATGAATCTGAACAGGCAGCTCAGTGCTACATCAAATACATCCAGGATATCTATTCCTGTGGGGTAAGATGATAACTTAGGAATAAAAGGAAAAGTAAACATGTAAACTATAGTAAACTATCTTGGAAGGCACTTAGAGAAGATGTTTTTTACCCCCCTCACTGTAGGAGGTAGTGGAGCACCTGGAGGTCAGCACTGCATTCCGTTACCTGGCCCAGTACTACTTCAAGTGTAAACTCTGGGATGAAGCCTCAGCATGTGCTCAGAAATGCTGTGCCTTCAATGATGTGAGTAGCTGCAGAGTCTGTGGTGCTTCTTGCTTAAGGGGTCTATGACCTTGATCTTGGCTCCCCTCAGAACAGAAGGAATCCTTTATGAGGGAAGAAGGGCTACCTGCCATGCAGGTCACATCCTGAGGGATGGTGTATACTTGATAACTAATGTTCTTCATGGTTGATAAAAATCATGGAACGTGGTGTAGATAGTGAAATTGAACTATATCTCATTGGTGTTCACTAAATAAAAGAATGTGAGGCTCCACATGGCAGTCTTAAGGCTGATGAAAATCTTAGTGGTGCGAAGGTAGTTAAATGGTCACAAACTCCCACGCACTGTGTAGTGATGGTACTCATAAAACTTCTTTTATCTCATCTTCTGTGTGCAGACAGCATAGAGGATACATATGGGTTTTGTGTGCAGCTTCCATATTCTGTGATGTTCTGTATCTGTGGGCAGTTTGGGATTTTTAAGTTCAACCTAGTGGTAGACACTAGCCATGAGTGCAGGGTGTTTGGCCTATCCTGAACAAGCTGCCTGGAGCTCTGGAGAACCTGAATTCAGCTTTTTGAAGCTTTTCCAAACTACTTTTTGCTGGAATATTTAGACATCTTCAGTGGTTGGCGGTTCTGCTCTCTAAAATACCCAAGAAACATGCCAATCAGGGGAGTAAAAGGACGAAAGGCTAAAACAGAAAAATGACATACCTTAACATTTTTTAAGGAACAGAAGAAAAAAGAAATGAGGATGGTTGTTATAGATTGTAGCCTTGCAGAATGACAAACTACTGTAACTTACACTGCTTGCATACTGAAATTGGCCCAGAAACCACCCATTCATAGGTGTATTGTTTTGTTTTCTACAAATCAATTTCAGACTAGAGAAGAAGGAAAGGCCCTGCTGCGGCAGATCTTACAGCTTCGCAACCAAGGAGAAACATCATCCACAGATGTTGCTGCTCCCTTTTTCCTCCCTGCATCATTGTCAGCCAACAACACTCCCACACGTCGTGTCTCCCCGCTCAATCTGTCTTCTGTAACACCATGAACAATGCTAATACTTCTCACCTGTGCATTGGATGTGACATTTCAGATGGGACATGCAACCACTTGCTTCTTTCTAGGGAAATTCCTCCTTTGGTTGCTGTCCTCTCATGAAGGGCAGGAGTTAGCAGAGCCCACAGCTGGCGAGAGATGTGCCCCAATAGGCAAACAGGCAGCTGATGTGAAAGTGCCTGTGCTGAGAATGTAGGAATCTGCTCTATTTCTCACCAAGTCATTCCAGTTAGGGGGCAGACACGTGCCGGTACACAGGTCTACTAACTGAGGCACTGGAAAGAGCTTGTCTGCTTAAGTTAAAATACATTTGAAGTTTGATTCTGCCCCATGAACCGCTGGTCTTTACTGCACTTCTTTGGATGACCTCTTAGTGGGATCACTGCTATCCTCATCAGAGACTGTTACCTGTTTGGCTACTTAATGACTTTGGCTTTTCTTGATCTAGACAGATGTTTCACTAAAGCAGTAGAACAGGCACTTAGATATAGGTGCCATGTCTATGTTGATGGATTGACAAGTGTCAGAAGAGTCCCAAGTAGCCACAGGTGACAGCTGTCTGATGTTCTCCATGTGGATCTGACACATAATTTTGGCTTTCAGTACAAAAGCAGCCAGTGGGATGGCACAATTGAAAAACTAATGATGAAGTTACTGTCCTTGGGCTTCTTTATGGTGCAGTTTTCATGTGTACAGGAGCAAATGGAATTGGTTGAACCATAATGGATCATTTTACTAAGGAGGCAAAAAGATAATTATGTCTTCGTTTCAGAATTATTATCCTTATTCACCCCTATAAAATGATTACAGCCTTATCCCTATGGCTGTGGTGTGATCTTAATTAGGGACAAAGCATTTAAAAAGCCCCTTCCCCTTTAGCAGTAGCTTCTTCTGCTTTGTGAGACCAATTGTACAGGTGGGCACACCAGGGAGCCTGTGGGTCACAGTCCTGGGCCCTCTGTACAAGGCATGTGAATGGAGCAGAGGGATCCCATGTTCTTGGTTCTGGACATCTCTAGAAATTACAGTCTTGTTTCATGCTCCATAGCACCCATTGAACCAGCATTTCTACAGCAGATTGTTTTAAACAGAAAAAGGGGATCTTGATGTATTCTGCAAGCATTAGTATTATTCCATGTAAACCTGATGAGATGAATGAGGCCATTTGTAAAATTGTTGTCATTAAGGGCAAATTCTGCCTAATGAAGTTGGTGGCCTTCTGCGATGGGGTTAAGGTGTTGGGGGTAAGGAAAGAGTGACTGATGTCACTTACTTGGACTTGTGCAAAGCATTTGCTACTGCCCCATACAATGTCCTTGTCTCTATGCTGTGGAGACACAGATTCGATGAGAGGGCCCCATGGTGGGTCTGGAATCCGCTGGATGCTCACATCCCAAGGACACCGGTGGCGAGGGGTGTCACTGGGGGGCCACAATGCCTGGGGGAGCCACAATGCCTGGGGGCTGCGGGTGCCTCGTGTGGCCCTGGCTGTGCTCCGAGGGCTGCGGCCACTGTCGGGGCACGGAGTGCTCCCGCTGTGCCCCACTGTGCCCCGCTGTGCCTTCCTGTGCCCCGCCGTGCCCCGCTGTGCCCCACTGTGCCCCGCTGTGCCCCACTATGCCCCCCTGTGCCGGGCTATGCCCCCCTGTGCCCGACTATGCCTCCCTATGCCCCACTATGCCCCGCTATGCCCCGCTGTGCCCGACTGTGCCCCCCTGTGCCCCCCTGTGCCGGCTGCGGCGGGGCGGGCGGGGCGGGCGGGGCTGCCGCAGCCGCGGCCGGGCAGCGCAGCCTCTGCCGCGGGGCGGGCGCCCCCCTCAGCCTCCTCCTCATCCTCAGCCTCAGCCTCATCCCCATCCTCAGCCCCAGCCCCAGCGCCGGCGCAGGAGGCGGCGGGGCCGCTGCGGGCGCTGCAGGGACATGGATGCGCCGTGCTCGTCCCTCGCCGCTCGGCACCCTCCTCCGCTGTCCGCGGCACGGTGAGCGCAGAGCCAGGGGGGCTGCCCGCGGAACAATGGCCGGGCGGCTGCGGGGGGAAAGGAGGCGGTGGAGGTGATGGAGGGGAGCGGGAGCCGGCGCTGGGCACGGAGAGGCGATGGCGGGAGAGGCGTGGCAGGCGCAGCCCGCAGCATCCCCAGCCTCCCCCGGCCCCGCACCATTGTGCGCCCGCCGGTCATTGTCCGCTCCGAGCGGAATGCTGCGGGGAGGGGACACAAGGGAAGGGATGCTCCGGGGACGGGGTGGATGCTGCGGAAATGGGGATGGATGCTGCGGGGCCCGGGGTGGATGCTCCAGGGCCCGGGATGGATGCTGCGGGGCCCGGGGTGGATGCTCCGGGGCCGATCGGCGGGGCCCGGGATGGATGCTCCGGGGTGGATGCTCCTGGGCCGGGGTGGATGCTGCGGGCCCAGGATGGATGCTCTGGGGTGGATGCTCCGGAGCCCGGGGTGGATGCTCCGGGGCCGAGGTGGATGCTGCGGGGCCGACGCGGCCCTTTGGGCGCTCCCGCACCCCTTTGGCACCCTCCGGGTGTCTCCGCCGCTCGCATGGCCGTGCCCAGGGCATCCTGCCCCGGGGAGATGCTCAGCATGGCACCTGGGCTGTCAGCGCTGCTGTGTCTGTGCGTGTGAAGATATTCTCCCTTGCAGCCGCCGACCCCGCTGGATGCATCTCTTTGTAGGTGCGGTGCCTTTTTCACAGCCATTGATGGATGAAAATTGCCTCTTGGGCTGGTGTGGAATTTATGCTGAAATTACTGGGTTGCCGTCCCTCTGTTTCATTTGTGGCTACTCAGGACAGATCTAGAACCTGCATTTTTGCTACGTTATGGCACTGAATACTCATTTGTAGACTGTTCCTTGTTTTTGCTGTGAATGCAAATATACAAGATGCTGATCATACCTTATAGGTGGGAACATAGAGGATTATATATTTTAGAAGTTTAATTTGAACTCTTGTAAGGAAAGAGATGAATTAGATGTATTATTTAAAACATTTGCATTCAGATGCTGTCCTGTGCATCACTGTAAGATGACATGTTGGACTCCCATTCTCTATATCTCTGATTTGCTGGGTCAGATTCTGCAGTGGTGCAGACACTGTGCCTGGTCTAGCCATCTGGGTAGCCCATCAGTAGAATGTTTTGTCCCTTTTCAGGCAGTAATATGGGGTTTATTACGCCTGCTCTGACTCAGGTTTTGTTTCTATTGATCTGGCCTGCTGCTCTGCATAGGAATTTCAAACCCAGGCCTGCTGTGCTGTAAATGCTGCCTCTGCTGGCACTGGAGATGGTTCAGGTGGGTGCTTCAGTGAGGTAAATACCTGGTGATGCTAAGAGGTTCTCCAGGAATAAGTACAATTTTGGTGAAATTTGGGAGTGGTGAGATGGTCATTGTTGAAGAGGACTCTATCAGTAGTTCTGTGGCAGTCAAAATGGGCACCTTGATACTAGAAGGACATCAGACTATTAGAGTGTGTCCAGAGCAGGGCAACCAAGATGGTGAAAGGTCTCCAGGACAAGGCTTAGGAGGAGCAGCTGAGGTCACTTGCTTTGTTCAGCTTGGAGAAAAGAAGGCTGAGGGGTGACCCCATCACAGCCTCCTCACAGGGGTCAGTGAAGGAGGAGATGCTGATCTCCTCTTTCCAGTGACCAGTGGTAGGACACAAGGAAATGGAAGGAAGCTGCATCAGAGGAGGTTCACACTGGACAGCAGGAAAAGCTGATTCACTGTGAGTGGCTGGACACTGACACAAACTCCCCAAGGCACTAAACCTGTCAGAGTTCAAGGACCATTTGGATGATGCTCCTAGTCATGTCGTTTAGTGTTAGGTGGTCCTGTGAGGAGCAGGGAGTTGGACTCAACTTGATTCAAGTGATTCAACTTGAGATATTCTGTGATTCTAATCAAGTTATGGGATTGCAACCAGTTCCACCCGTGGTTCACAGGGAGCAAAACCCCAAGGAGAAGCTCAGGGAGGAAAGACTGGAAAGTTTTTGCTGGGATTTCCATAGGAGTTGCCCGGTGGAGGTGGATGCCAGGAGCTGTTGATGGATGGCCCCTTTGGCTTTGTCCCTTTCCCCCAACTGTGGCAATGAGGTGGGCTGCTGGGATTCCCTGGTTGTCAGCAGAACTCCCAGCAGAAAGGCTGGCAGTAGGCTGCCAGTGACAGATGCTGCAACCTTTCTGACTTTCTGCTCTCAGACCGTTTTGGTAGTGTCTGAGGTAGAGAAACATGTCTCTTGCCTTGGAGATTAATTCCAGCCAGATGTCCTCCCCAAAGCCTCACTTCAGGCTCTGTGATATTGCTAATGCATTGCCTCAGTCTCCCTTCCAAGAACCTCATCCCCGTCACCTTTCAGTAGCTTCTCGTAATCCTTCTGCTTTCAGGGGCCATTCCCAGCTAAATAATCGTCTGAATAAGAACTTCCTTATCATGCTCATTAGGAACTGAAGGTACAGCTAAAACATGGTTGTGTTTTAAGGAGGTGATTGGCTGTTGTAATTTGTAAACGTATGCTGGGTTCTGGTAGACCTTTTATTATCAAGACTTTATTGTATCTGGAAAGATGCTACATAATTTCTCTGCCATTACAGAGGATAAGTGACCTCAGCATATTCAAATGAGAAAAATGCTGTGAAACATAACTGGTAGAATGATGCCCAGAATAATTTTCAATTTTGATTTCTATTCATTCATTTGAGAGTTGATATTGCAGTTCAGAAAGTTACAAAAATAGTCCTCCTAGCATAACAAAGGTATGGTGGTGGATTCTACTGTCACAGGGCTGGTATAATTCAGGTGTAGCATGAGCAGTTGAAATCCAAGTAGTTTGTTAATTATAATTGCTGGTTTTTTCCCCCCTCTTCTTTTTAACCAAACTATGTGAGCATGAGGATGCTTTCACTACTGAGTCATGGTCATTTTTAATTGTGGTCAATATTTGTGTTTTCTTTTGGCTTTGTGAAATTGCAAGGCAGCAAAATAGGCCTTACCAGATACCCAAATTTTGAACCACTTTCCAGTGATTCCTTATCTTTTGGGTTCTGTCAGATTTCTCTTTAATCTTTGTGCATGTAAATGCAATATTTGCACTACAAGACTGCAAAAAACATGTTTTTGTTTTAAAAAGCAGGTATTTTGTTTTATATTTATGTTTATATTCTTGACTTGAATTTACAATTACATGTTTTCATTACATGTTTCTAAATCAATGGCTTACTTAAATTTCAAGCAGGTAACATCTTCAAAGTTCGTCTGTAAATCTGTATCCCTTGAAGATCTGGTATTTGTCAGATTATAACAAATTTATCCTCCCATCTTCAGAGATGGATGCTCTGTTGCCTTCTCTTTATGGGTCTGTGCAAAGCACCTATGCAATTCTCTGTCATCAGCTCTCAATATCCAGAATCCATGAGGGTATAGAAGTGTGGATCTTGTAGTACTTCTGGTTTCTATATCTTTAAGGTCTATTTGAATTTCTCCTTTAAAATAAGAGGACTAGAAATCTTTGCTCCAGGAGGTGGGGCTCTAAATAGAAAATTCAACAGCATGCTGGGAAGAACCAAGAGAAGGCTCTGTGATGTGGCCACACTGAACCCTGTCAGGTCAAATAAGCATAAATACAGCTCCTTCAGAAATGGCAGAAGAACAGTGGGGATCACAGTCTGCAGCTTGGATTCCAAAGCATCCAGTGAATTTTAAAGGAGAAATAATACATGCAAGCATTTTCAGGAACATGGGCTTTCAGCTCTTCTCACTAGAACCGATGGTGCTGTTTGCTTTGCTCGCCATGCATTTGGATCACGGGAGGGTTGCTGAGAAACTGTCAGGCGTCCTGGAAACTTTAGGATCTGTGCTTTCCCTGGAAGATGACATTTGGCCATCACAGTTGCCCATGTTAAACAGTCTGCATCAGCTACTGTCAGAAGGGAAGCTGTCAGAAATGAGCTGATGCCTGTGACCATCCCCACGGCAGCCTCTCACAAGAAAGAGGCACAGAAATGCAGCACACGTTTTAGTACAGAGCTGCACTATGAAACCATCCTAGTTAACAGCTTAAGAAATACCAGCAAATAAGGAATACAAATGAAGACTGGATACACTACAATTCCATTTCTAACTTTGGATGAAATGTACTCTGACGGATAACAAAGCAAACTGATGTACCTGAGAAAATTGTTAGGAGAGAAGAGCTGGTAGGGTATGCTAGGTCTTCTTTTCTGTTAAAAATGATAATGCAGAGTATAACAACGTCTCAGATTACTTAGCCAAAAATAACAAAACGAATGATCTGAATTAATTTGGAACAGCTGATGCTGAAATGCACCTTGACTCCTATTTTCACTCATCTCCTCCCAAGAGGTAATATCTTCACACCTGTACTCTATTTCTCAAGCTATTTGTTGAATTTTGTTGAAATTGTTTATTATAATAAAATAAAGCCGTTAGGGGAAAGACTTATTTTTAAACCTTACATTGCAGGGACTGTAAACAAAGGGTCCAAGTAAGGTGGAAACTAAAACTGAAAAGAAGAAGAAGAAACAGCTGTGGAAAATTGCACTGAGGTCCCAGGTGGTTTAGGGCAATCAGTAATGAGCGAGCAAATAAAGTTGGGAGAAAGGGTGGAGTTAGGGCTTCTGGATTTTTTTTTTCTGTATGTGCAGTGGTTTGCCAAAATTCTCTGCGCTGAATTTTTTCTTAATTGGGTGCAGAAATATTTTTCATTATTCATTTCTATAGTATAAGCAAAATCCTTAGAACTCTTAATGTTACAGGTGATAGAAATTAATTAGAACCAGTATTATACTGTTTTGCTTGCATTTGGGGTAGGCTTGTATAAAAATTTTAAAGAGACTTAGAATTGTATTAGGGCATAATAGACACTTAGATTTGCATGACCATGAATGTGATTTTTGCTTTGAACTTCTGCTATTTGTAGGTAAGTCCTTTGGGTTTTTTTTCCCCCCTGGTATTTATTTGTATTTAATATTTAAGGTTCTTCAAGCCACTCTATTCCATTTCTGTGTGTTGGTGAGGAACAAAATGAGATGCAGCTATTTTTGAAGAATCTGCTTTAATTTAATATAGCCCTTAGTAATGTCCCCTCTGTAATGGGAAATTGTGATCAGGTACAATCAGGCTTAGGTGAACAAAGAGAATGTGGGGGCTATTGTACTGGCTTATTTACAGCTGAAAGAATAATTGTGCTGGTCACTATTTGGTAGCTCATAACCAAGGGAAGGCTGCACTGATTAATTTGGAAACACTTTAGATAAGGAAGCTGCGAGTTTAGTGTGTCCAGTGCATGTTTCAGGGGCACAGCTGATGGGTGACACCCATCCCTGCCTTCCCAGCCCAGCCACAGGTGACACCCATCCCTGCCTGGTGGAGCCCAGCAGGGCTCTGTGCTCACAGATCCCTCCTGCTTTGCGTGACATGTTTTGTGGGTCACAGCCTGACCTACATGTTGCTGTTTCCTTGGAACGTGCAGTGGGTGTCAGGGGCTGTGTGGGAGCCTGTGTTAGGTGAACTCAGTGAAGATGGGAGTGCTGTCCTTGGAAATTGATTTGAAATTGTATCCAGTAGTTTAATGCCTATTCAAATCCACCTGAAATTGCCATAAAACAATTTTCTGGTTTCAGCCTTAATGGAAATCTGTATGTTCAGGACAGTATCCTGAATGTCTAATAAGGGAAACTTCTTGAATTTTTTTTTTTTTTGGTGCTATGTTGTATATGGACCAGCATCTCAGCTGGATCTAGTGGGAGGTGTTTCATGCTTACACCTTTCCCAGCTGAGAATCCAACTCATGATCTGCTTACATAGGAGAATACTGCTAGTGCTTCCATTTTGAAAGCAGCCCAATTCAGGTAAAAATCATCCTGTAGGTTGCAGGGATAGTTTTTAAATAGTAAACTGTAAGGATAAACTTTACATTTAACATGAGTTTCACTTTATCCTAATTGTTTATTTGTTAAGTTCTGTTCTTCCCATTATGAGCAGAACTACTGAAGTCAGCATGGGTGGTGTTAACCAGTACATTTTGATTTGGTTTGTTTTGTTTTGTTGAGAGCCATGACAGGTACTTGTTCCTCAGCTGAGCAGTGCCATTGGTGGAAAGCAAGATTTCTATTGTTACCTGGTGAAAATCCTTTTTCAGACCATTCATAAAGAGTTCACAGATTCTAGGGATGACAAGAGAACCCATCTTTCAGCATATGATAGAAGGGTAAGATTCACAACAATTCACAAATGAGAAAAGACCCACTCAGGTCGCAGTGTATTCATAATAATCTTGAGTGTTTCTAGTCAATGTTGCTTGTAATGTTTTTATTTTTAGAGATATTTTGACTCTAAAAGATGGATAGAAGTGGCTAATGTAAAATATGTGTTTACATTTCTGCTGAAAAGCTGATGTGAGGAGACAAACTGTTGGCTTAGTTGTTTTGTTGAATTTCCCTGGTAATGGGAACATTCATGTTCTATTCCCAGAAAATGGAAGGAAAAGGCAAGAGGGATACAAGACATGGGAAATTAGAGCAACGTGTATGTGAGGTTCTGTAAGACATTAATAGCAATGGAGTGGGAGAAGAAAATACATTTTTTTTAGACTATATTGAACTGCAGCCTGATAAGAAACTACAAGAAGGTAGTAATCTGGTTGGAAGGAAGGTGTCCAAAAGAGAAAAGAATTCATGGTAGATCTCTGCTTTGTTAAAAGTAAACGTGGGAGTCCAGATTTTTTTTCTGATTTGTTCTGAAACCAATACTTGATTATTGGCTGTATCAAGAGCTGAACTAAAAATGGCAAAAACTTCCAAAGTTAATTTTATTACCTTAAATAGTGAAATTACTTAAATGTCTGACAATCTTTAGTAGTGAATTTAAAATACCTTCCTTTGTATCTGTAAGACAAGAGATGATCTTGGTTATGGCCTTAGAACGAAAAGGGTTTTCAGGGGAAGCATATGGGGCATGAGTTTTCTCTCGCTGTTTGTTTTTTCTTATTTATATGCATTTCAATTAGATAAAAGATGGTTTTGTTGGGTTTTAAAATCAAATAAAGGAGAGGCTGATACTATGAACTCCCTGAACTGCAGTGTTTCTCTTCCAGGCAGTGCATGTTGTCTCACAGTTGAGTATGACTCTACTTGCACAAAATACTTTAGAAAACCATCTTTTTAGTAAACTAAGAATGGGCCTTGAATAATGCCCACAGTACAAAACCACTGAAATGTTTTCTTGCAATGAGCTGGGTGGGTTGGTAGAGCTTGTCCTTTTCCTGACAGTCCCATCGTTCTTAAATAGTCTCCAGTCAGTGTCCATGTACATCTCATGCCGAAAAGTCCCAGTTCTGGAAATTGTCCATTTCCTTTCAGGATAGGGCAGGATTTTGTTTTTCACTGGTAGTGTTGATCTCAGTGTGAATTGTTTTATGGCAACTTCTGGGGAAATAATTGTATGAAAAAGAGACAGATGGTATTTTAGCCCCAGAATACTGGAATATTGGTTTAACAAATCTGCTTAGCTTTGCTGCGGATAACAATAATGCTTCTGTCCCCTTTTGACTGTTTCCATGGAGTCGCCAGCAACTTGGATAGGGTGTCTTTGGTTCATGTTTTAGAGCAAGGGCCAATGGTAATTTTAGCATGAGCAGCCTCTCAGCGCCAGATTCATCCTGTATTCTGTGTGCAGAGCCCCAGGTCTCTCACAGGCCATTTTGTGATTTCAGTTCAGAAGGTATTTTAATATTCCTGAAAGTAACTATGGTATTGATTAAAAATCTAACTGCAATAGGATGATTTTTGTGCAGTCAAAGGCAGAGAGTGGTTAGGATTTGTTCTGAAGAGCTGTTTATCACCTCTTGGTGGAATAAAATGCAACTACTCTGTGAAATTTTTAATTTTCTCATTATAAAAAGACATTCAGAACAGAGTCGTGTAAGTGGCACAAATATTTGCAGCAAACCTGAGTTTTTGGGTTGATCTTGGGATGCTGAATTATGATGTAATATTAAAATAATCTAAATCGTGCTTTTAATCACAGTTTTCATTAATTATGTATTCTGTTATGTGACATAACACACACAGGGTGGGATGCAATAATTAGGGCTTGGATTTTATTCTGAAAAAATGGAAAGCATAGATGGAACCAAAAAGCAAAGCAAAGCCCTCTTTTAGGATTCATTCAAATCCCACTAGCCAAATGAGGCAGGTTTTGGAGACATGGGGAATTGTGCATGGCCAGGTGGAAGTATTATTTCCTTCAAATATTGCTTAACATCAGATCAATGGACAAACGTGAATCCCTTCTAGCTAGTGGGGTGGAATTTCAAGCAAGTAAGCACTGGAACTGCTCCTCTAATTCCAAGGGAGTTTCACTCTTCTGTGGGAGTAGAAAATGCCACTCATAATTGTTGCAGATTGTTGGCAGAGATGGTGAACCACAAAAAGGATTAGCTAAGGATGAAAAAGCTTCACATGGTATTTACGTCATGCTTGCCATGTTCTGATTTCTGGTTCCGGAGTCAGGATTGGGATCTAGAGCCAGGCTGCTTGGATCAGCAGTCTTATTTTGGAAACCCCCCTGATGTTAGGGTTACCTAACCTGAATCATAGCACCCTTTTCTGATGGAGAGTTGGATCAGTGGGGTTCCAAATTAGCATATTAATTGTTATCTTGGCAAGAGCTGAAATGCTGGCTCTGGGCCTGGAAGAGAAGTTTAGATCAGAGTTTTTGCTTGTTCACATAGCTAAATCCACAGTGGGGTGAATGTCACTTGAGCAGAGCAAGGTGTTGGGAGGGGCACATCTGAGTTGTGGTTTCTATCTGTTCTTACCCTCAAAAAGCAGAAAATTATATCAGTGAAAGCAAAGCCTGACCCTTAGAGTGAGCTCAGATGGAGCAAGACCTTTCCTGTGGGCAAGAAAAGCAAAAGCCCCTTTCTTTTAATTGCAGCTTGAGCTATAAGCAACTTGTTTAGTGACAATAAAATTATTTGCCCATGTGACAAGATCCTCTTTAGCAGAACGTAGATGATCACACAAATGAGACAATTCAAGGATGTCTGACAGTCCCTCACTAATACTTTGGGTGCTGTGGTATCCCCAGAAACCTCCTCCTGGGACCACAGATTTTGCAGGACTCAGAGGTGCTCTGTTACAGGTGATCAGTTGATGCTTGAAATGGCCATAGGGATGGGCTGGCACTTGCACCAACATCCTCACTGAAGTATGTTTTTCCTTGTAGAAGGGACTTCTGAGAAGGGGGACTATCACTCTCAAATCCTGGGAGTAAGTGAGAAAACTTGGCATGTGCCCTGTTTCTCATTGTTGATAGAACAGGTTATATTAACAGCTCACTGAGCTGTTAACTTTTAAATGCTGTTGCTTGTCATTTGGGCTGAACTGCAGTTTGCTTGTTTTCATGTTGTCTGAAACTGTCCCCCTGCTCTGGAAGCCCTGAGTTCATAGATGCTTTTTGCTTTCTGATACATCTCACAGAATCAAGTGTACTAGTATAAACAGTGAGCAGATTTACTGAGCACCAGACTCTGCTGCTACAGGGGGAACGTGAGCACTTACAGAAGGGCCAGGGAGGTTTTCTTTATTCGTGATGCCCAGGTCATCGGCGGGACAAAGAAGTAAATAATATTGACCAAGAAAATAAAGCAGAACGTTGTTAGACTTGGAAAGAAGAATACAAGCCTGATGTTTTTCCTTAATTTTAGTGATATGACAGAATACTATACTTTTTCTACTGTGTGTCATTAAATAGTCTTATGACAGGACTTCCACGTGGTCTTCTAATGCATAGGTATGTGCTAGTCTCTTGCTCAAATGAGAAGTCTGCAAACTTGGTTATTCTATCTAATCTTGCCCTCTGCCCATTTAAAACTACATGCTTTCCCTGCTTATTACAGCACTTGCATCTTAGCACTGGGGGATGTAATAAAATTACATGGGGCACATCCCTGTAGGGGGCTCAAAGTCTGTGAATAACACTTCCTCACCATTATGCACAGACTTTATTTTATCCTCTTAGTAACTAGGAGCAAATATGATAGTTGACAATATGACTAACAGATCACAACCCCCTCAACGTTTTGTTGCAGTAGTGGCAAAATAGTTGGCATGATATACCTCCTGCCTTGGAAAGACAGAAAATGTTTAAAGTATTTGAAATTTCACCATGTGCAAAGAGAGCAGAAAACTATGCCTGAGCAAATAGAATTTGTTCTATTCTGCAGTGTTTTGATCTGCTGCTTCTTGATAAAGCAAAGTGTTGTGCTTACCATGTTTAACTCCAGAAATCAGTACAATGTGTCTAAAGTAGCTTGGTGTGCCTCATAAAACAGGAACATACAATTATCCCAAATACTTCACTGTATATTTTAGATGTAGATATATGCTTTTACTTAAAACACTTTAAAAATTTAAATTATAATCATGATTAGTGGTCATTTTTTCTCCCTTAGTAAACTTCTTTCAGACAAACAGAAACATGTCTCAGAAACCAAGTTCAGCCACAGTGTACCAGCCTACATCAGCTCTTCAGCCAAGCGACACTTCACTTAGTGAGGCCAGCATTTCTTTCACTTTCTTTGCTTTGAATCCAAAGGTATCCATAAATCTCTTAGCTCACATACCTTTATCCTGTCTGGAAAAAGGACCTTCTATTTTGAGGAGAGACTGCTGAGGCTGTTATTGATTTTCACAATAACCCAAGGTGTTTTAGACTCCTGTGCCTGGGTCTGATAAATCACCACTTTGAACTGTGGTGCAGTTATATTCATCATGCAACACCTGTCAATGAATATCTTCTGTTCTTCTCTCCAGCTTGCCCTGCACAGAGTTTTGTCTAATTGTGTTCCAAGTTATTTTCATTTGAATCCCAGTCTACTATGCCACACACATCTATGATTACAGTAGGTGTCTTTTAGCATTCAAGTCTGTTGTAAAGAGTTGGAGCAACCCTGAAGAAAGCAACAAACCCTGGAGAGGTTACTTGGCAGAGATGAAGTTGGGTATTTGTGCCCATCTTTGACATGCATCTAGAGTAGGTAGCACCTATGCAGCAAAGTGGACTGTTCAGTTATGTTTTACTTTAAACCTGGCTTCATATTGAAACTTTAATTGGGCTAAATGGTGCTTCTCTGGATCTCTCTTGAGACAGGAAGTAAGATGTGTTATTCTCAATAGTCTGGATGCTGCTTAACATTGCTGAAGTGTCCTTAGACCCGAGCTGTGAATTCTCAGCCCCTCACTGTGGCATTCTGGTACATGTGTGGCATTGTTCAAAGAGCAAGAAAAAACATGAGTACATGAATTTATTCATTCAGCAAGATGAAAGGCAGTATGGCTGATTAAGATTCCAAGAGTTAATAGAATTCTGTTTCCTTCTTTTCTCTAAGTCCCCAGGCTCAGCTGTAAGGATGTTTTATGGATTTGCTTACCATGGGAGGTATATTGGTCTCCTTGTTCTGCTCCCGTTGCAATGGCAAAGTTCCCTTTTCCTTTAGCACTGTACAGATGTCCTGGTAAAGCAGTTTTCAACTGCAGGCACTTTGTCATATTTCAAGTAAGATACTTTTTTAACTGCAGTTTGGTAGACAAGTGGATAACTATTGGATTGGAACTTCTTGTTACAGGGATGGAACCAGTTTTTCATTGGTTCTTTGTAGGATTATTTCACACAAGTGTTTCAGATAGCTCTTGCATTTGGTGGTCCTCATATTAGGCAGCTGTTGCATAATTAGCAGTCTTTCTACTTGCTATAAATGTACAGCTATATGCATATTCTTCTGTAATGAGGCCTGCTGGGAGATGCATTAATGACAGAGTAAGGGACTGTGGTACAGATTCATGCTGTGCAGTCAGAATGGACAGCAGCACCTGGCATTAGAAAAGGGGTAGGTTTTTCTGTGTTTTGGAAAGTACTTGGTTCACAGTAATGGAACTGATTTTTTTAACAAGTTGTAAGATTATTGGGGCAGAGACTACATCTAAAACTTTTTCTCTGTCTTGCCCCCATGGTATGCAATACCTTACTGAGGAAGCCTTAATTCTGAGGATTTGTTTTTGTGTGAGATTGCTCCTCTGGCTTTGAACTGAACTATTACTGCTGAAACAGGACCTTTTCTTCTGAAGTGCAGGTTTGAATTCCATGGGTCATCTCAGCCTCCATACTGACTGTGTTGCCATACAGAGCAGGTGATTTGTTACTATGCTTTACCTGTTGTGCTTTGTGATATGGATAGCAAATCCCATGTGATTTGCTGGATAAACAAGGTTTGTGGATGCTCCCAGTGGTACAAACAGCACTCCACAGCTGGAGCATGTCAGGAAAAGTGGTCTACAGCTTACAAGTGCTCTTTCTCTAGCAGCCTTAGTGCTAAGCTGCTCTCGTAATGTCCTGATGCTGTCACTGTGACACTCAAGAACAGGAATGAGTAAAGTGCCACAGGAAATGCCTTCAAATGACAAAATTTGGTCAGACTTACTGGAAGAGCCCCAGAATTCCCTCCTGAGTTAAAACACAGGGCAATTAGGTTCTTTCCTTGCCCTTCCTCCTATGGATGCATCCAAGTTTTTGTTGAGTTAACCAGACTTTTATATTTGGATGTCTCTTCTGTTTGCACACAGATTATGATTCTGTTTATGTTTTGTACTTAGAGCAAATAACAAAGGAAAGGTAATGTACAGGCTGAGGATAATGCAGGAAAGCTTGCCTGGAATCTAGCATCAGAGCACTGATCATTGTTCCTGCAAGCTTCACCACTGCACTGTGCATGATCCCCTTCTTTGCAGGCTTTATTTTTCAGCACTTTGCCCATCCCCAAACTGATACACGAGATCTCCAAACATCCTCTCTGCTAGCAGCCACAAACGGGAATAATGCTGCTATCAAATGAAAATGAGTACAGGGATAATGATGATGTTTGTTTTATGTCCAGAATTGTATTTTATACTGTTAATAAACAGATGTTAAAACCCCAGTGGTTAGACTAAGGTGTGATACTGGCATTTCTTGCCTCATTTGTAAACTAGGATCTTATTCCTCCAAAAGGCACAGGCACTCATTTCTCATCCCATGGCAGATTCTAAGGTACTATACTAAGAAGATAAAAAGGTTTTTCAAGATTTCATTTGTTTAAAGGAAAATATTGCAGCTACAATTTTCATAAACCCTAAAACAGTTACAGGCCCAAATTCCACTGAACATTCTGGACACAAAATATGCAGGAGAGAGCATTCTTAGTCTGTTTTTGGATCCATTTCTATTGGTGTTTGAAGGCCAGGTGATGGAAGTTACTGGGATGAGCTGTTTTCTCTGCCTTTGCAGAAGGCTGTTACGGGTGTGTGTTTGGTTTTAGTTTTGCCTTTGCTGGATGCCTGCAGTGTGATCTTTACTTCTTTGAATGTAGGTTTCACTGTTCCTCGGGAGGTACAGCGTGTGCTTTTGTTCTTTCATAGTCAAGGTTATTCCAGTGTTGAGACCTAGACATTTTGTATATGGAGGCAAAATTTAGCTCATGAGACACTTTGCTGTAAGGAGGGGTTATGCTTTAAAATATGTTTTAAAGGGACATAGAACAACTCTAAATTCTGTGGAAACTGCCACGTTTCTGCTTTTCTGATAAATTACTGATCAGGCTTGCATTTGGACCTGCTTGCATAAAAACCTATATCCTTTGGTCTTCGAGTCAGAATTGCAGCAGAGGGACCAAAGTGACAACGTGGCTTCAGTGCTGCGGCACAGCCAGCGCATCCCGTCTCCACTGCTCTTGTTCCCTCATCATCCAGATCAATTCCAGTTTGCTGCATTTTCCTGGGCATGCCGAGGCCGTGTTTCTGCTCTGCCTGTGCTGTGTGGGGGTGACCTAGAAAATACCCACAGCTGCACAACCCAGCGGGGTCACTGCGGCAGGGCAGGGCACGGCAGCGTCTGCCAGCGCGCTCACCTGGGCAGGTGACAAACCTTCTGGGCAAAATCACCTCTGGGTGTTTTGGGAATATCTTCTGATACAGGAAAGATGCCTGAAAATTTATGACCTGTGGTTAAAAGCTGGCTGTGGTTAAAAGCTGGCTGTGGTCACTTGTGGCTGCACTGGCAGCCCTGTGCTGTTCGAGCCAGTGGAGCAGGTGTGGCTGGGCTGCCTCCTATGTGACAGAGCCAGGCTCCAGAGGCATAAAACTGGGCTCCCAAGGCAGGAAGCTGGGTTACCAAGGCACAAGAACCACAGAGGCCACTGGGTGCTGCATGGCTCCCCAGGCCCAGAGTTTTGGAGAGTTCATTAGAGAAAATAGTGAGGTGGATGGCTGAGAGAAGGACAGAAAAGAAAGGTGTAGAGGTGTGTCTGTGGGGGCCTGTGGACAGGTTCTTTCCTTTAGCCGCATGGGAAGACTGCCATGTTCCTGAGTGTGAGCTTTCCTTTTAGAAAAGGCTGAATGCCAGAGCCTGTGTCCTCACGGCTGGGTGCCTGGGTGTACATGATGAGCTATTATTGATCTCCCTGTGACCCCATGCTCTCCTGTCCCCCATCCCAGACCAGCTCCCTCGGGCACTGAGGAGGAGCAGGGGGATCACATCAAGCTGTGAAGTGTCTGGGGCAGGGTGGTTGCTCAGCCTGCTGTCTCTTCACTTTTTATTTAAAACTGATTCCACATAGGGATAAACGTTTTTCTTGGAATGCCAAGGAACTCCCAAAATACAGCAGCAAGTCTTTTCAACAGATGAGAAAGAATCTGTAAGTCCCAGAAGTGCTCACTTGTTATATTCTCATTTCTTGTGTTCTGTTCTGTTTTTTGTCTTCTCTGAGATGATGTTTTACAGATTGTTTATCTAGTTTTTCCAAATGGCTATAGGCAAGAGTGATGAGAGTGCAACATAATTCATTTTTTTTTAATGACTTGTGAGGCTGGTCCAATTCTTTGGAGTTAAAAGTTGCCAGTGAAAGAAACCCTCCTGTGCTGCCTGTGGACCTGACAATTTAAACATGAGGTCAAGAGAGAAAACAAATCATGTCCTAGTCCCTCAGAGGATAATGTGTCCAGGATTATTTCCCAGGGGTTTAGAAGGAGCTCAGGACTGCTGTTTCAAAAGCTTGTTTGAGCTGATGTAGGTTTGCACTGATAGCTGTGTTTTGGAATTCAAACACAAACTAGCTAGTGACTACCAAGCGGGAAAGGCATAGTCTGCAGTTATGTCATTATACATATGCTTTTGAGTGTAGGTTTGTATGTGTAGCCACACTTAAAGGTGTATAACACTGTGTTTGCTGGGGCAAGGACAACATTTGCATTATGCATATTGTTTTCTAGTAGGTGACCTTGACCCTCTTTGTACCCACAGTCAAGTTATGTCCACCACATATATAATGTTTGTCCCCTGCATGAAGTTCATCTTGCCTGCACAGTTTGGACATGCCATTTCAAGTAGATTTTGCGCATAGTGCATGGAAAAAGCAAACCCATGGTTTGGAAGACAAAAATGGTCTGGTTAGGCTACTCTAATGCACTTTATTACAGCAAAACAAGATAAACCAGCTAAGATTGTTGTTAAAAATGGGGAGAGTCCGGCAGGGAACGTTGCAGTGCTGTAAGAGGTGATGGTCTCAGCTGTTTTCCTGATGAGGCACCAGGCAATTTCTGTAAATACATGTGCATGTAAAGAGATGTGTGTATAAATACATACGCCTGTCACATGTGCACACTGGAGCATATTATGCCTGTGGCTGTTTGATTGGTGTGTGCTCATGCCTCTTCATACTTGGCTGAACTTTCCCTGCAAAGGCTGTGGTGTTTCTCTTGTGATGTTATTCCAGTGAAACTGAGATGGCGTTTTCTGCAACTTGTCTTATTCCTGGCATACCAGAGAAAGGAGACAGTTTTGAGCCTTCAACTCTTAAGACAAAGGCCTTCCCCAAAACCAGATTGCTTTGAAACAGCCTTACCCTGACTCGACAGATTAATATTCAGTATAGTAGTGATTTTTACTGATTTACAGGGGAAGGCTAAACTCCACCCCTCCCTAAATTTTGAGTTATCTTTAGTGGGATTGTTTAGTTGTGGATCCTTTCAGATGAGAGGTATGAGTGACCTTATCCTGATGTGAATAGGCAGGCATGTGTTTGAACTCACTGCAATGGCAGCTTCAAGGGACAAGTCGTGGTGAGAAACCTGTTACCAGCTGAATCCTGCCCCTGCTAATCCATCGTGCTTGGCCTCACCACCTCTGGGGCTGAAGGCTGTTCAGCCTGAGGCTGTGCTGACCTTTCAATGGAAGCCTGGGAGCATCAGCCTGTGGTATATTCAGGTGCTCCTCAGACTTGCAGTAGCAGAGGCAAGTCTGGGGTCTGACTATGGCTGTGACCATGGGAGGATTTGGTTCTCTTGGCCAAACCCAGCAGAGTTCAGCTCTCAGCATCCACCCCAGAGCCACCTCTCCATCTGCCAAGAGTTCTGATTGACCACCCGTGTGCTGGCAGGGTAAGTCTGTGTCTTGTGTTAAGGAATTGCTCATCCTGAGGGTGGTTAATTGGACCCTCTTGAAAGGGATGCCTGGCTCAAAAAGAACTTTGAAATCAAGCAGTCATTCCCAAGGCCTCATCAGCAGGATACATGCTGCAAGGGAGAGAAAAAAGTGTTCAAAGGGAGCTTCATTCCACTGCTTTTTCATCTTCAGCCTGAAATTGCGTTTCAGGGTTGTAATCAATAGAGAAATGACTGATAGGAGAAGGGTTGGACTGTTCTTCATATTCTTCGCTTCTGAGATCTGGGTGTAACCAACCAGTGGAGGCTTTCTGTCTCCCTGCAGAGACCCATATAATTCATAGTCAAGGAGCTAGACATCTGTGACTGTTTCCCTGCTCTGGACAGTATTGTGCAGGGACAATTTAGCAGAGAATAAAAGCTTGAAAGCTGCTGATGAACTGATCCCAAATGTCACTGAAGCAGAGGCACAGGGCTTTGTAATGCTGTGGTATCTCCACCTACCTTAGGGCCCAGAACACTGTGATTCAGCAGGGTAGGGACTGGGGTGCTGAAGTGCTCATTTCTTCTCTCCCAGATGTTTCCATCCCGAGGTGTCTCTTGTAAAGAGGTGTTCTTCCACTTGTATAATATGCAAAGCCTGTTTTTGTAAATAAATGTGTTTATTGGCTTGGAGGAAACAGCAACAAATGACCGTAGGAGAAAGGGAGAGAAATGGATTCGATAGATATTGGTTATCTGTGTTATACATAGGTTATCACTGGGAGCAATAGTCAGAACACATTCCTTTGCCACCTCAGATAAAGGGTAATTTTGTTATCGAGGAGCACGTGTAGGTGTTGTTTTCCTCTGTACTTTCTTAAGATGTTACTAAACCCGAGTATCAACAACAAGGTAACCTAAAATGCCATGGAAAAGAAAGAACTACATCAAACAGCAAATAAAGGAAAAAAATTAAAAAGGAAAGAATGGAAGCCAAAATAGAAGAAATAGAAATGGGTAACATTTGTAGGAAGGAGGGAAAACAAAAGAATAAAGAAACTACATAGAAAGGAGTTTCCAGTGTAATTGCTCATCCAGTTATACTTGTCTTTTTACATTCAGTCTTAAAGATTATAGGGTGTTTTCCTTGAGGCATTTATGCTTTTATGGCTTGTTCTGCCATGGGAAGCAACACACTGTTGTCTGCACACTCAGTGTTTGTCATGCTGTGAGGCTAATATTTATTTCAGACCTCTGGGAGCGTGAATACAAATAAACTTCTACCTGCTTATGTCATGCAGCTAAGCTTGAATTGATCTTTTAAAAAAAGCCCAACAGAAATCAACCCTCCCCAAAACAACTAACAAACCTTGAGATTCAAGTGTGCCTTTTTTGTACAGTAGCAGTTGCAGTTCAGGTGTATCCATGATCGCTTACTGATAAATACTCCACAGCCCGTAGTAATATGCTACTACTTCTCATAAAAAGTGTGGCAAATTCTTCAGTGAATTAACTAGATTTTAACTCAAGATGCACCTCAGAAGATGCAGTGCCCCACAGCTTGCTGTGAAGTCTAGTTCTCCAGCCTGATGTCCAGATCAAGAGATACAGTACGAATAGGCTCTTCCAAACTATGCAGTTTTCCTTTCAATGGAACCTAAGGTGGGGAAGTGATAATGTGGCTTGTGGCTGTTGTACTTGCTGTGCAGTCATTCCCTTACTAGATAATTCCTGATCATTCCTGCAGCCAGTCCCATGAGCTGGGACTTCTTGAAATTAATTGCCATTAACTCCCAAAGTGCTTTGTTCAGCCCTGGTAACCCAGCTCAAACTCTTGTGGGGTGGTGGATGTGTTGTAGCAGAAGGACTTGCCATCCAGTATCCTCCAAGGTGTGCAGGAGCTTCAGAGGGGTTTAGGTCCTCCCTGATGTTGCATCAATACTCAGGGAATTACCTGCATCTAGTTGCATTTTAAGAAGCTATCAGAAGTTTGAGGAGGACAGTACTACGCTTGAGCTTATTCCTGTTTCCAAGCTCTATTTAATTTGGGCAAATTGAAAGATTTTCTGTGTGTGTCTGACACAGTTCAGAAAAGGCAGATGGCAGTCTGCAGTGATTTCAGCAGGAATAAGGTTGTGGCCCCTTAGGATGCACTGCTTACACAGACTGCTGAGGAGCAGTTGTACACTCATCAGTCATTCTGCCATCCTTGACTTCTGCTTCCTCCTTGTGCCATACAGATTTTCTTTTCATTCACCGGGAAAGTGGCACACAACACTGCACTTCTGGTGACATTATTCCCAGCTTTACCACATTCATTCTTTGCAGGCCAGGTAGACGGGGTGCATACCCATGCTTATCATTCCTTTTTGGATGGTTCTGGTGCTTCCTGGTTTCTTACTGTTTTGTGTGTCAAAAGATCAGGATGGTGGCTTCAGTTCTTAAATGATGCCTTTTGCTTTTCAGAGCAAATCTTTGTGTTTTGGCCACACATCAGTTGTCTCAAAGGGCAGACTGCACATAAAATAGCAGAACTCCTGGAGATGTTGCTGTTGGCAGCATGGCTGTGAGTGCTGGCCTTTGCTGGAGGAGCCTGCAGGATAATAAACCTGACAGTGCTGGTGAAAGCAATGAACCATGTAGGCTTGCAGGGAGGAGGGAAGGAGACTCATAAGCAAAAAAAAATTCCCACCTTCAGTTTCTGAACCATCGAGTTGCTGGGGTTTTTTCACAGGATAATGAGAATAATTTCATTCTTTATATCCCACCATTACTGTCACAGGAGAAGAAAATATTCTGCTTTGTCTGTTTGCCCTTTGCTACTTTCCTTGAAGCCTTGTCTGCTGAGCTCAAGATCAGTAGCTCAGCAGTCCTGGGGTCCCACAAATTTCTATGATCTCAGCATATCACTGCTGCCTCTAGAACGGCTGTGCATACTGAATACTAAACCTGTGGTTTACATCTGCAGAGGAGAAAAAATAAATTGCCTGTTTGATTAGCTGTTAAGGAGTAAATTACCCTGTAGCAGAAGACTGAGAATGTGTTTTTTGACTCTCATTATGGATTTTCCCTTTACTGTGTTCTTTCTCGAGTGTGCATGCTCTGCTGCCATGTGACATGGGCCTTTTTGCTGCCATTCAGTCTGTGCTGTCCATCTGTAGGGTGGGCACCTCTCTATTTATCTGTCTTTATTCTTTCAGACCTCAGCATTCAAGGTAGCTCTTTCTTGAATGAAAATGTTGGTCACTTATGGACTATTTAGCTATATACAAAGCAATGCCAAGATTTCAGAGGTGGTGTAACTGGGAGCAGCATCGGAAGCCCTGGAGGATAGAGGACAGTGTTTTCAGGATAGCAGGATCAATTTGGATGTGACAGGAATGTCAGAGTGACTATCTGAACACGAACATGGCACCATCTAATCCCTGTTCATTGCTGAGACACATTGACACAGAAATTTCTAGGCAGCTTATTAAATCCATGTTTATTTTGTGTGTAGACAGAACACCTATTTATCTGAGGCTGTCAGTCAGTGCCAATATCCAAAAGAAATGCAAAAAAACCTCCCCACCCTCAAAAACCCCCTGAACAACAGGCATATGAGACAGAGGGACACTCCTGTTCTTAGTGAGATGGAAAACCCCCTTGTCTCCCTGATCTTTATATCATGCCGATGTGCTTGGATTTAGGCTTATTGCATTACTTTGGCTTAGGACAGATTTTTCCCACTAAAATTCAGTTGATGGAAACCATTGGGGGAGATTGTTTTACAATCCCTTGGAAATAGTGGAAATGGCAGGCTTTTGCATGCCATTAGTTCTCTGCTTCTACAGAGATGCTGATGAGGACCAACACTTGCCCTTTCCTCCTGTGGCAGATGGTAGGAGTGCTGTGGAAAGTCTTTGAGTTTGGCACAGGATCTTGCAGGGGATCAAGGGTTGGGAAGGGGAAGAGAATGATATTGTTGGTAGATCCATGAGACTGAAGTGTCTGCTTTGTAGTTACCTCAGACTGCGAGGATTGGATTAAATAACCTGTCCTTTCTAGTTTTGTACTCTCAACACCACTAATCCTTATGGTAAAAACTCCTCTCTTCAGTACACGGTGCCCCTTTCTGAGAACTGAGAAAGGACATACATGCAATCCCCACAAGTGGGCCAGGCTGATGTACAGAAGCGTGATTGTGCTGGGATGTCCCTTGCAGGTTTTCAGACAAAGATTGCAGTGTTTGGAGGTGGGAGCTCTCCCTTGTGTTCTGTAACCATGTGAGCTGTCCTGCTGCAGTGTCCACTGACAAATAATAGTATGTCTTATTTCTCACAGGGCTTCCAAAGCAGCTGAGTCCAGGACCTTAAGGAATGTCACGCAGTAGTCGCTGAATTACCTGGCACTGAAAGGAACAGAAAAAGATGGCAGTCCATATTTGAAATAAACACGTGGACTCTTGCAGATAAGAAACCATGTCAAAAAAAGGACGTAGCAAGGGCGAAAAGCCTGAGGCACTGATTGTTGCCCTACAGGCTGCCAATGAGGAACTCAGGACCAAGCTAACAGACATTCAAATTGAGCTGCATCAGGAGAAATCTAAGGTGAGTGAGGTTTTGGTTTTAAATAGCAGTGCTCGTGCTGAGGAAGAGAAACACATGGAAAAAGTGGTATCACAGAATTCAACAGATGGCACGCAACTCTTTCCTAGAAAAGTGGTCTGATTCTTTCCTGACTTACAGCATTTACTGTGGATGTCCTGTGGCTTTCTTGGAAAAGACTCCCTTTCACTGAGCTACAAGTTTAAGAAGCCTCTGGCCCTCAAGTGGAGCAGTATGTTCGTGGAAGTTACAGGAACCTTACTGTTTCTGAGCCCTCCAGTTTTCTGGTGAATCTGACTGATGTTGACTGCTGGGTTAAAAAGTTTTTAGACAAATGCACACATATATATGGAGTCTTATTTCCTAAGGAAATATTGAAAATACATGTAGTGTCACTGTGTGAGGCAGGATACCTGGAGAAGATGGGGTTGTTTGGTTTGAGTAAAGGCAGTGTAACCTATGTGAATGCCTCAGGAGCTGGCCCATATTTTGTTGTAGGAGGGTGGAGGATTGTTTGAGGTTTGCAGCAGGGCCTTGACGTGGATGTGTCAGGGTGGGCTTGTTTTGATAACATTCTGTTGGTAGCAGGTGACTTTGATTTTCTCTCCACGTAGGTCGCTAAACTCGAACGGGAGAAGACTCAAGAAACGAAGCGCATCCGTGAGGTGGAGCAGCGCAAGCAGACCGTGCAGATCACGGAGCTGAAAGCCAAACTCCATGAGGAGAAGATGAAGGAGCTGCAGGCTGTGAGGGAGAACCTCATCAAACAGCACGAGCAGGAGATGACGCGGATGGTGAAGGTCCGAGACAGCGAGATCCAGCGCCTGAAGTCGGCGCTGTGCGCGCTGCGGGACGGGAGCAGCGACAAAGTACGGACAGCGCTGACCATTGAGGCTCGTGAGGAGGCCAGGAAACAGTTCGACTCCGAGCGCCTTAAGCTTCTGCAGGAAATTACTGAACTGAAGTCTGCCAAAAAGCAGGTAGATGAAGCCCTTAACAATATGATCCAGGCCGACAAGATCAAGGCAGGGGATCTTCGGAGCGAGCACCAGTCCCACCAGGAAGCCATTTCCAAGATCAAGTGGGAGAGTGAAAGGGACATTCGACGCCTGGTCAGTAGTCAAAACAGTTCAGACGTTCTCTTACGCTTGTGCTGAGTTTGCCTTTTGTGTCTCTTAGCTTTTTCTGCGTAACAGAACTCTGCAATGCACCACGCTTTGAAAAAGTCTTACAAACTTCTCACTGTCATTTCTCAGGAATATATAGATCACGGTGAGTCAGCTAGAGCACTGTGATGGCAGCTGACAGCTTAAGGTAGGAGAGTGATTGGCCTAGTCCACAAGGATCTGGTCTCCTGAGATGCTAATACATGCATGGTGAAAAGGGTTAGATAAAGAGTGTTTGCATCTGAACTTGCAGTTTGTTGGTTTCTCCAACCCATGTTATGGTATCCTAAACATATTAAACCGTGGCAAGAGGGGGAGCTATCTTTTGATTTGGCCTTGGCATAGCCTTCAGTAATTACTGGGGAAAATGAACAAAAAGAGGCCCACACCAGCAGTGGTGCAGGTTGCCTTGTTTCCCTGTGTCGTGGTTTAGGAATGGTACTCCTCAGTTTAGTGGTCTCACTGAGACTTTCCAAACCACTGGCACTTGCTCTCTCCCTCTCACCCTCCCTCTTGGCATGATGGAGAGGAGAATTGGAGGCATGAAAGGTAAAGATCACAGGTTGAGATAAGAACAATTCACTGGAAAAAGCAGTGAGATAAGGAAACGACAATACTAATAACAAAAGTGTACAAGAGGAGAGTGATTCACATACAAAATGCTCAGTGAGCCTGACCTGACCACACCACGATCCCCTGACCCAAAAGTAAGCCCTTCTCCTGTCTCCATCTGTGACTGAGGTGGTGCAGAATAACCTCAGGGCCCTGGCCATGTCCCACCTGGCTGCTGTAAAAATTCCTGACCAGAACCAGGACACTCTGTCATGTGGGGAGCTGGACCTACTTGAAACAGCAGAAAGTTTGGCTAGAAAATTGGAATTCAAGAATTGACAATTAAATAAAATAGATAGTAATTTAAAGTGTCAAGAATGATTAACCTCTCCTCCCCCAACTCACAGTCTGCATACTGGAGGTACATTCTTGTGCTGCCAAAATGTTCAATGATATAGTAGCAGTGGATTCTTCATATCTGCCTTTTGAATTTTGACCCTTCTTGTTATTGTGATACCCATTTACAGCTCTATGTACCTGTGAGGACAAATTACATTTCTTTTTTTTTTTTTCATCTGAAATTGAAGATATTTTTTCAGGTTTTTAGTGTAAAAAATAACTACAGTGAATTTCAGGGCAAAATGAAACTATTCAGTAAGATCAACTCAGGTTCCACCTACGTATTGTATGGTTTTGTCTTTAACAACTGATTAAAGGCTTTTTGAAGGCTATTTGCTTGCATAAGAACTTTGAACAAGTCCAGGATTATTTTCCTCTGACTTACATAAGTGGTTTCCAATTCCACTGTACTGCTGTCAGAGTGGAGGAAGTTGCATCAGAGTGACATCTAGTTAATGGAGATCATAATCTAGCCCTACTCTTTTGAAAAGTACTATGGGAAAGATTTTGGCAAGCCTAGAAAGCTGCAAGACCAGAAAGTATCTTTGACAGGTTTAGGCAAAATTTAGCATAGATATAATTTTTGTTTTCAGTGAATGATTCATATAATTCCTAGCTAATAATACTTTTATTTTGCCAGAGTGATTTGCAAATTCTAGTTCACCAAATTTTCTTGAGCTCAGTGAATTCAGCAGCTTTGCATCAATGTTTAAGGCTTGTGCAAGTCTTGTATGGCTGATCTTGTTCTGAGTTTTGATCTAAAATTTTCTTCTCAGCCACCATTTTTGAAGTTGCTATGAGGTGAAATAAGGGACACTTTTTTATCTTGGGTAGTTCTGGGATATTAGACAGAAAAAAAATAACAATAACATGAATAGCCTTGAGTTTGCACTCAGCAGAAGGTTATTAACACAGTGATCAGTCTTAAGAAATACTGGGTCTGTACAGGGCTTCTCTTTGTGAGAATCAGGCCATAGCTCCATTTACATGAGCAGGAACTAGCCTGGGCTCTGATGTTTATCAGAGTTTGTACATATTTTTCACTAATATAAATACCTTACCAAAATGCAATGTGAAAGCCTGAGCTTTTTGTCCAATTACCCATTGACACATCACACTGTGATCAGTTCCTGGGCTTCACCCTGTTCAAGGCTGGTGAATCTGCTCCTGTGTTAAAGTACAAAATCCTCAGACTGTGTCATTTTACAGACCTGGTGCAGTTTGGTAGAGCAGATTTGAGGGGTGAACACTGCTCTTAAGTAAATCACATACTATGATATTGGAGAAAGCTGAAATGCTGTTGTCTTCACACATTAATATTGTTCTGGTGTTTCTCTCATTCAGATGGATGAGATCAAGGCTAAAGACAGGATCATATTTTCCTTGGAGAAAGAACTGGAGACACAGACAGGCTACGTGCAGAAGCTGCAGCTGCAGAAGGAAGCTCTGGATGAACAGCTCTTCTTGGTGAAGGAGGCAGAGTGTAACATGAGCAGTCCCAAGAGAGAGATCCCAGGAAGGGCTGGAGATGGTTCGGAGCACTGCAGCAGCCCTGTATGCAGGTTTTACTGGTCCCTGCAAAACAGAAGCATGAATGTGTTTTTCTTGCTGAAATACCTTCTCAGGCCCTGGGAAAACATTCTGTTATTAACTACAGAGAAGTTATGTCCATAGAGCCTTCAGAGAGAATGCTAATTGGACTAAGCTTTCCTCAGTTGTTCTATTTACAAATATAAAACATCTTAAGTAACTAGTGCCCCTCTGAAAGAATCATTTGATGAATATAACTACCTTGATAACCTGAGTCCTCAAAACCAGATAAGATTAGGAGGATGGGCAGGGGAAGGCTGGGTGTGGAGAATCCTTGAGACTTAAGAGATCCTCCTTTTTGTCTGTCTTATTCTTCCCACAGACAGCCCTTGGTGTCATTCACAAAGCATGCAACTCAGCCATTTTGTGGCTAAACTGAATATGTTTAGCCACATTTATGTATATGATTCTATACATACAACCAATGTATATATAGAATCATACTTACATATATTTAAATGAGGAATAAGAAAGCAAATGCAACTGATAGTGAAAGGGTTTTTCACTTTTTCACCTGATGTAGCAGCTCAGCAAATAGAAGCAATCTATAGTAAAAGGGAATAAAAATTAGAATATTTTAGCTTTTTCCCCCCATCCTAAAAAATTATCATCTATTTGGTTGTTTTGTCTTTATTTTTTCAGCTTAAAATTTTCAGTTAAAGTATCCTGCAAACCAGAAATTTTCTTCCAAAAAATAAGTATTTTTCCCAACATATTCAGTATGGTAAAAGTCCCTAAAGATAACTTGATGATGACAGCTTAAGCTGGCTGGTGTGTGTTTTCTGAGGATCCTTTTCCCAGGCGTGTGTTGAAGGGATCAGTAACGCTGTGCCGTTGTTGCCCACGCACAGGACTTGCGCAGGAACCAGAAGAGGATAGCAGAGCTGAACGCCACGATCCGCAAGCTGGAGGACAGGAACACCTTGCTCGTTGATGAACGAAATGAACTGGTGTGTGAGCTTTGCTCTGGCAGACAGAGGAGGTTGAGAGCCATAGGGAAAGGCAGAGACGGGGAGGATCCAAGGATGAAGCCAGTGAGGAATATGCCTTGTCCATCCATCAGGCCCATCACTTGAGAGGCTGAGGAGGACTTTTTATCCTAGAATTAAACAGGAGTTTCATTGAAGTTATATGAGCACAAAACAACAATGGAAGTTGAGGCAGTGAGGCTTTATAGGGTTCTGCATGAATGCTTCTGTTCCCTCCTTGACCTTTTGAGCATACAGCAGTATGTGGTGAGACTTGTAAATGAAATAAGGTCTGTGCTGTCTGTAGTCCAGTATTTGACTGGGCTGAGTATAGCTAAGTGCTGTGTCTAGGGAGAATGGACAACGGTGAATTGATCCCTTTATCTGATTTTCTGCTCTGTGGTGATACCTGTGTGTTGAATCAGCACCTTGGCTTTTTGGTCTCTTCACATTCCTACTTTCTGTGATTAAGGATGAGTGTGACAAGTTCAGCTCTCGATATTATTTTTTCTAAACTCCCGAGCTAGAATTCTTAATACACTCCTTTCATATCAGTTTAGCTGGGTTAGATCTTTTCAATGGTCTTAATATCATAATTACAAAATAGTGTTTTATCAAGATGCAAATTACAAGTCTATTCATGTCTCTCTCATGCCAATTATTTATTACTCTAATCAATCCAGTTGAAGCGTGTCCGAGAAGCTGAGAAACAATGTAAACCTCTTCTGGAAAAGAACAAGTGCCTCACGAAGAGAAATGATGAACTTATGCAGTCTTTGCAGCGCATGGAAGATAAACTCAAAGCAGTCACTAAAGAAAATATAGAAATGGTTGGTACTAAAGAGCAAAATGAGGTTTACTGGATGATCTGTGTCTGTTCTGGTGGCCACATATGCATAGTGTATGCATGTGTATACATAGAGAGTATGTGTTGTATACAGTGTGTAATACTATTGCCAATATATGGCCATGATTAGGTCTGTGTTATTATAGACTTACATACTGTAACTCTGTATATTATGCATATATGGGCAATGTATTTAGGTGAATGCATAATCACAGGCTTTAAGTCTATCCCAAAAGTTAGAATATTGAGTTTCAATTGTTTAAAGAAAAAAAAATGAAGGTTGTGTTATTGAAGCATGTCCTAGTGTGCTATTTCACATCTGGAACTCAAAAAGGAAGTTGTTAAGAGTGATATTTTCATCCAGCATGATGTTCATCTTGAGTGCACATGTTCTTGTTAGAGCTGGTGATGGCAAAGTAAAGTTCTGGCATGGCACTGAGCATATACATCACTCCATAAAACGTACCCATGGGTAGACGGATATGGGAATGGGAGAATGGTGGTGTTTAAATTTGGCTAGGACTATAAATTTCACGTATCAGGGCTATGTGAAGGGGAGTCAAAGCAGTTATGTGTGTATATCATTCAGATGGGATTGCCCTGAGTATCAGTCAGCATCCAGGCCCTATACCCCTATACATGCACTGATGTTTAAGCATTAATAAAAAAGGAGGTGGATGTTCTGGGTTGCCAGATCAAAGTAGGCAGGCTGAGACAACTTTCCCTGCTAAGTATGTCCATGGGCCTTGTCCCTGGCTTTCAGTAGCCACTGTCCTGAGCAGGCTGAGTGCCCTGCAGTGGGAGCAGCTTTACTGGTGATTAGCCTGGGATGATCAGATTCACTTTCTTGTCTCATAGAAAAAAGACTTTAGTGTTACGAGGTTAATCCACTTTAAGACTCTGCAATTCACCAGTGCCCAGAAGACAGATAAATTTATTGCAGGTGTCACAGGTCAGAATTATTCTTCCACAGCTGTGGCAGTGCAGATCAGTCTCTTGGGCTCTCACAGCAGAGAAGGGACTGGGGAATCTGCATGCATTAGGCACCAGTGGGCAGCACCACTGGGGCATATCTGCACACAGAGCATATATGTTCTAACTTGGCTCCCTGACATCTGCTCTTCATGTTGTGGGTGCCCAAATCATGGAAGTTATCAAGCTGTGGATGGCTACAGTAATTCTCACAGACTAGCCATCTTTTTTCCCACATATGCTCAGAGGCATTCTTGTCTGACTGGATGCATGTCTTTCACATGAGTAAAGCATGTCCATTTCCTCACTAGGTATGGCCATCCACTGAGTAGCAGTAAGGACATGTGGTCATGGGAGTCGATACTATTTGAATACCCACTGGACAAGTTCAACTCTATTTGCCACATGTGGAGGCATCTTGATGCATGGCCAGGGAAGAGCTGTGGTGTGTGACCTTTAAGGGCTGCTGTAGAGGCTGTATTGCCACACAGTAACTAAATAGATAAAGCTTTGATCTAATTGAAAAACTCAACCTTGCTGTGCTGCTTTATTAAAAAGTGCTGATGGGTATTAATAAAAAATGGTTTAGCTGAAGCATATTCAAAAGGCTGTACAGCTTAAATGAAAGGTAATGTCTAATTTTTAACTGAAAGGTGGTCTTTTAGTTGCTGCATCTTATTTTACCTGTTTCTTCTATCACAGAGAGAAAAAATAACATCACATCCTCCTCTAAAGAAGTTAAGATCTCTCAATGACCTGGATCAGGCTAACGAGGAACAAGAAACTGAATTCTTAAAGCTTCAAGTCATAGAACAGCAGAACATAATTGATGAGTTAACAAGGGTATGTCCAGAGCACAGATTAGGAGTGATTCCTGTGTATTATTCACCACTGGTAGTATTTGTCTTACAGCCCAACGTCTGAGAGTTAATACCTTACCTACTTGTAACATCTGCAGATGTTTAGATGTGGGTGTGTATGTGTGCACTTTAGCTGAATTTCTAGTGGAACATGACCCCTGCAACTCAAAGCATAAAACTGTGTGTGAACTGAGCTCCAGAAAGGAATGCAAACTAAAAACTGTAGAGCTTGGGAAGGTACCTACATATTTACAAGGCCGGGCTGTGCCAAGATGTTTTACTATTATAACCAGGTCATGCTTAAAAAGTTTCCTTAACAAGAGGCCAGCCCATAGTGCCATAGCATGTGCTGGAAAAGCATGTGCAGCAAAACAGTGGGCCACCAGTTCTTCTGTCCTTTAATGCTGACAATCCCTCTGTCAGCTCACTTTGCATTATGATATTGAGGAGAAGGACTCCAAAACAGGCTGTTGTCTCTTCTGAGACATCACTGCTAGGAGTGGTGAGATCAACGCTCCCATCATTTAATGACTTTGAGACAGAGGCAGCGTTTTGGCAGGGAGGGAAGACAGCCCTTTGTACAAGGTCCAAACCAGTTCTGTGCATGAGGCCTCCCAGGGATTTTAGAAGGTAATCCATCAGTGCCTGTTGTTTGACAGCTTTCTTCAGGTGTTTTCCAGCTGATGCAGATTTGGATATGAGTCCTTCCTTCCACCTGCAATCAGACTCCTTTTTGAGCATATGAAGAGAATCACTGAAGGTTCTATGAGAAGAGAAGAGTAACTTTTTGATCTTATTTTCCAGGACAGAGAGAAACTCATTCGTCGCAGAAAGCATAAAAGAAGCTCAAAGCCAATTAAGGTAAGAAGAAAAATTGTTTTCAGTTTACAAAATGCTAGTTGGCTCTGTAGGAAAACACACTTTAGCAATCTGATTACAGAAAGCTTTGTGGATTATAACAATCTGCTTTAGTGATCAGGTTTATAAACACCTTAGTTCCTTTGGGAGAACTTTTCAAATCCAGTTTGAAATTCATTTAAGTGTGTGCAACTATTTTACTTTCAGTAAAATGGGGCTTCCCCCCAAAAATAGTAATAACTATCCTTCCATCTGGTTTCTATAAATATTGGTCTCAGAATCTGTTACTCTGAGAGGTATTTACATTTCAATAGATCTTCCCATCTCTTTTCTGTAATTTATTTTTCACAGCACATATGGGCTAAAGAAAAATCCTTGTGCATCTCTACTCTTCAAGTGGAATTGAGAATTGAGTGTCATTCTCTCCTGCTTGGTTCCACACGCCTTTGTCTGACTTTTGTATCAGCCTGAATTGGGTTAAGTCCAAAATCAGTATAATTTACAACAATTCTAGAGCTGAGTAGTCAGTAGTAGTTCAAATAGCTCCTCTATCAGCTAGAAATGAATAGTGGCTTTACAACGCTCATGTTGTAGAAGCAGAAATACTGGTTGCTTGATTGCTCTTGGCCCTCCAAGTATATCCCTTAGTGCATCAGCATGGTCTGTGAAAGTAATGCAATGCTGTCCTAGACACGGGGAATTTCAGACCAGTAAATCCTAGTTGTCTCATCACATTGTTTCTGTATGGGTTGTGAAGCAATACACAGCAGACACAACTAGGAGACAAGGAGTGAAAAGTTATTTTCATCAGTAAATCTTATTTCCAAACCAGAGATTATAACATTGGAGAATGTAGCAATTATCTTCACTTGACAACACTGTGAACAAAAATTATAATATATGCAAAAGGTAATTGGCATCTTTGGTGCATGTTTTTTGTGTGATTCAAATTCCAGGTTTAGAAGCTTTTAAGCTGTCAGCAAAAGTGAAAAAAATTGCAAAGCAGAAGTGCCTCTTAATTGCTTGTAGTTCAGTTTATCTGCAGAATTATTCATAAGCCAAGTATTTAAATGCTCAAATCTGTACCTGAAACCAAGCCTGCAGGGCCAAACATCTGTACCTTCACAGGACACATCTCACAGTCTTCATTTGATTTAATTCAGCTGCTGAGATTGGTGATAGCAAAGTGTCAGACATACAACCAAACTGCCGTGTGAGCAATCTCTTACAACATGTGCCAGTTACTGTAGTCCTGGAAAGCTGCAAAAGAAGTTCCTTCACACCGTTTTGTATTAGCAAAGCTTTCACTCAGTCCGACAGCAGTATCAGTGAGAGAAGTGCCAAGACATTAAAAGTAGCAGCAGTGTCCATGAGAGAAGCAGTGCTTACTGTTCTGCACACATTTCCAGCTCTTTATGGTGTTACCTTTGCACACCAGTCGGCATGTTGTGCTTAATAAACAATTCTTCTGCCTTCCTGCAGAGAATTTTCCTTTAGTGTGTTGCTGCTCCCATTATGTTTTCCAATTAGATTGAGACAGATCTCCAGCTCACAAAAATTAATCAGCCAACTTATTCACGACCAGCACAAGATCTAATCTTCAACGTGGCTCATTTTGAGTTTGTTTGGGTAAAGTAATTGCAGGGATAGCTCATTGCTAATTTTTCATACCTTGTCTTTTATGCAATTCCCCCCGCCTCCCTCCAAAACTCATGCTATGAGTTTTCAAGAAAGTTCAGAAATCATGTTTTTCATTCTATAGAGACATGTGGTGGATACGTTTTTTGGGTATGATGATGATTCCATGGACTCTGAAACATCCTCTGTGGCCTCATATAGAACAGACAGGACACCAGCAACCCCAGATGATGATCTGGATGAGGTAAGACCTGACTCTTTCCATAGGCAAATACAGGTTTTTGAGAGACTATGACTTCCAAAATAAGTGATCAAGCTCTCAAGAACACTTAGGTTTTTGTAACGCATATTGAGTGGAAAGTACTTCTTAAGTTACTCATATACTGAAATGCTGAGAATTTCTTCCACAATCTAGTCCATAGAGTCTACAGCTATGACTGCATTGCAGTTTGAGGGGGTTTTATTTCCTCTCCCTCATCAAGGAAACAAACCCATCACATCTCTTTTAGCTTAAAGATATATAAATGCTATATAAATTCCCCATTCTTATTATTTCATATCAGAGCAAGCTCAGTGTGATTCAAAAAGCTATTTGAATCAAGACCTGTAAACCCAATACTGTGCTTAACGAATCACACTTCCATTCTTTGCTTTGACAGTGCTTTGCTGTCCTGTGCTTAGGCAAGTTCCTTCTTATTCTTCAGGGTTTGGCAGCAGAAGAGTCAGAGCTGCGGTTTCGACAGCTGACAAAGGAGTACCAGGCCCTGCAGAGAGCATATGCACTGCTGCAGGAGCAGACAGGAGGGGTCATAGATGCTGAAAGAGAAGCCAAGGTCAGTATTCGTTTGAGGGTACCAGCATTTCGTTGCTATCAAGACATACAAGCCCCTCAAAGGGATGTACTGGGGAATGAAGTTGTACACAACGCCCCTAACACTGAGAGATGTCTGTTCACTCATTTGCTGAGTACATTTTTAGAGAGTGACAATTAAGACTGGACATGATCACTCAGTTTACAAGAGGCTGTCCTCCACCTGAACCTGAAAACTCTGCAGTTAGGCAGGCATGCCGAAACAGACAACTCTGCAGCCTGGTGCAGAATCACAAGTTTTCTCATCTTTTGCCTAGGTGGGATGGGGTTGGCTCTTCAAGGTAAATGAAGGCCTGTGGGTTTTCACAAAGGCACACCTTGCACCAACTTTAGGAACACTTGAATGTTTCTAACAGAGAAATGCAAATTACATTCAAATTTTAATGTGATGAAGTCTACAGTAAACCTTCGAAGGCTAAAAATGTTGTGCCTTTAATAAAATTATGGAGTCATTCAGGCTGGAAGGGACCTCAGGCAGTCTGCAGCTCAAACTCCTGCTCAAAGCAGTCAGCTGTGAGATCATACCAGTTTGTTTAGTACTTGTTGAGTCAGCTGTTGAAGACCCCCCCCAGCAGCTACAATTGCCTCTTCCCACTACCTTTTGCCACTGTCATCTACTAAGCACCCTTTTTTTTAAAATTCAGGGACTGCCCCTTATTAGGGTCTTCAAGCAGAGCACCCCAAACGTCTGAGCTTGTGTTTTGCTGCCCTGATGTAATCCATGGTAATATCAGGCTTGGGTGGGGAGCAGGGGCTGATCCACCACTCTGTTCCCTTGTGGCATCTGTATGCCAGTCTGAGGGATGGCACAAAACATCACTGAGTCAGACTCAGTGGAACTGACAGCATGAAGCCAGGCTCTGCTGGTTTTGCTTTCCTTTTAATACAGTCACATTGCTGGTTTTGTTACTGTTTAATGCTGTGCCTGACTTCAACAGGCTCAGGAGCAGCTCCAAGCTGAAGTCCAGAGGTATAGAGCCAAAATAGAAGATCTGGAGAAAACTTTGGCACAGAAAGGGCAGGTAAGTAATTCCTGTGTTGTTTCTTTTTTTGTATCTTACCTGCTCTGCCTACAAAATACTCAGCACAATTTCAGTATAAACTTCCATGAGATGCAGTGTTGCTGGTCAGTAAACAAGCAGCTCTAGCCAGGTCAGAAGTCTTGCTACAGCTTGGTAGACTAATTTATTGTTCTGTAAACGACAGTTTGTTCCTCTAGGATTTTAAAGCCTGAATATTGTGGCTCCGATTTTCAATAAATGTGCCCAGCCTCGTGGATTTTGACTATTCTGTAACAGTACTGTTTCATCCAACAGGACTCACACTGGGTGGAAGACAAGCAGCTTTTCATTAAGAGGAACCAAGAGCTTTTAGACAAGGTATGTTCCCAAGTTTTGCATGTTCACTCTGAAGGGTTATCTGGATCCTGTGAATCCTCTCTAGGGTTTGGATTTTGCAGTCTGTGCTACCTCAACTACTACTCACCAAACATTTAGTGTTTCTCATAACAGTCACACAGATCCTGATTTTACGTATTTTTGTTAGATAGAGAAACTGGAAGCAGAAAACAACCGTCTGCAACAGGAGCTGCAGGATGCCCGAGACCAGAATGAGCTGCTGGAGTTCCGCAACCTTGAGCTGGAGGTGATGGATGGGCTCCTTACAGTAGAGCTGGGGGAAAATTAAATGAGTGCACTTACATTGGCCACCCACTTTAATCAAGGGTTTGCACAAGTGTTGTAGCAATAAAACAGAGTAATAAATCAGGCCCAGCATTTTGAATTGTGAGCTGAAGTATGTCAGCTCTAATATCCTGGAAATAGTAAGATCCACACCCAGCTGGTTCACCTCACCCTGAGCCAGGTGCCCAGTGTGCCCAGGTAAGCTTAGCTGATTAACATCAGTGTGGCTCTGAGTTACCACACCTGTGGACATGATTTTTCCAGTACTTTGGAGCAGCCTGTCTACCCACGTGCAGGTGCTGTCCCTTTGGTGGGCACTGGGCATGTTCCCTATGGAGCCCCTCTCCTCGTGACCTGCAGTGGGTACAGCAGTCCCTTGGGTCACTCTGGGCATTGATGCAGGAGCTCCAGAAGCCTCTCTGGGTGGCCAAAGCACTGGGCCAGACCTCAAGCTGCTTCTTCACAGACTGTCCCTGGTAACAGACTGTTCTTTGGAGCACCAGCCAACCAAAACTTGACCTGCTCTCTTCTCCAGTATAAGCTGGTTTCTTTTTCAGCTGTTCACTTCAGTTGCTGTACAAAGCCAAGTACACTTGCCACACAGGTAAATCAGTGCTATGTCAGACTTGCCCCTTGTTTATAGAACTGTCCCACAGTTTTACCTGACAGCTGTGTTTCCATATGACAGGGAGATGGACTGATCAAGTGAATTACATGTTCATAAACCAAAAATGTGTTTGAAAGTGAAGTTTTATCTTCAGTTCTGTGCTTGCCTGAATGCCTGAAAGGAATGAGAAATAACATCTTCAAATTTTTATTTTTGCCTTCAGTCCTTTAAAACTGGACAAATACTTGTAAATTTTAAGTAATAAAGGTGTATAAATAGCTAAGTTGATCAGCTTTTCTGAACATACTGTTTTCCACAGACACAGAACATACCAGGATGAGCCAATATGTAATCTGAGTGTCCTAATAGTCTAAAGTCAAACACTTGTTTCTAAAGGGAGTATTTACAACAACATATAGTTCTTCAACACTTCATAAAGTGAATCACTTGAATCATATCTAGGTGACAGCCTTTTCACAGACAGTTTACAAATTGGCATAATTCATCAAATAATCTCTTGTAAAACAATTGTCTTGAGTTTAGGATCCTGTCCCACTTGGGCCACTTTTTCAGACTAGGTCTAAATATTTCTCCTTTGACTTGTTAAATTAAGAGCTTGGCTTTGCAAAGCCTGACATAAACAGCAGCTGTGACATTTTCTGTTGTGCATCTCCTTCTTTCTAATATCTCCTCTGGCATGTTTTCAATTTATTTGCAGGAAAGAGAGAGACGGTCCCCACCGTTTAATCTCCAGATTCACCCATTCTCGGATGGTGTGAGTGCTCTGCAGATCTACTGCATGAAGGAAGGGGTTAAGGTAGGTCAGTTTTATAAGGCAGTGCTTCTCCCTGCAGGAGTGGTGGGTGATGCCCATATGACCCTTTGCTAAGAACTTCACTAAACTTCAGGCATTTAAACTCAATCTAATGTAAGAGCGTGATGACTGACAGAGTTCAGTTAGACTCAGAATTCTCACCAGAGTGATAAAATCTGGTTCAAAGGCAACTGAAATCAATGTGTGATGCATTTCCACAGGATAAAACAAAATAGCTCATTCCCACGTGGTTCATAGGAGGGATGGATATTGCAGCCATGATAAAAGGTGCACGCCATGGCTTTAGCTTATTCTCTCTTTGCAGGATGTCAGCATCCCAGACCTCATAAAGCAGTTAGACATCCTAGGTGATAATGGGGTAAGTTGAAATGGGAGGTATTTTCCCTTTACAAGCTGCATTTTTTACAGTAGTTGGTATCTATAATTATGGCTGTTAGCTAAAATACTTCTTAAATTATGCATCTTTTATGTCTGATTCAGCAGACTGGGAAGAATGTCCAGAGGCCACTGATATTTGAACTGGGCCTGACTTTGTTCACTCAGGAAAGCACATGAATTAATTTGGCAGTCTGAGTCAACCACTCTTCATCAGGACTAAGATTGCTCCAAACAGTTTCATAAATAGACAAGAATTGTCAGACTCCCTTGTGGCTTTCTAAGAGAGCATTGCTGTCCACATAAAAGAGATCATCCTGTATCTCTGGCCAGCGGTAGATATGTCTTAAGAAAGTGTATAAGAAATAAAGACAAAGAATCGTGATTGTCTATTTCTGTGCACATGTAAATCATCCTTACTTTTACATAAGCTTTAATGGAAATTCAGCTTTGTAGAACTATCATGAAGACAAACAAATGGGTCTAATTTTAGTTTACATTTCTCATAAGGTGCAATTTATGAAGACATACAGTTAGTCCAGATCACACAGAAGAGCAAAAGCAGTGGTCTTTTTCATAACAGACTGAATGTTTGAATGGGAGCAGGATATCCAGTACTACAGGGATCCTCTGAAAACTGTAGACCTGGTTTGTAGGTTGAGTTGTCTTTATTCATGCAGGAAACTGCTGACAGTTTTCTTCTTTCCTCTCTTCAAGAATTTAAGGAATGAAGAACAGGTGGCCATAATTCAGGCTTCCACAGTGTTGTCCTTGGCAGAAAAGGTAAATTGTTTGCTCTCTTTTCTCATGTGTTATCTAAACCTCATCTAAAACATTTTCTGCCCTGTTGTTGTCATCAATATTGTCAAACTTTGTAGTGTTGGAAGTGACTCCCCAAATGAAGCAAATCATGCCAGCAGAGTCTCAAACACATTGCTAAAGCAGCAAAAATATCAAACTCAGCTGGGTCAAGCTGTGAAGTAGAAACAACTGCTAATACAAAAGGATATCAAATGAAACTTGAAATTGAAAACTGAATGAGAAACAATCAGACATTTAAGCCATAAATAGATATAGTTTGGGATTTCTAGTCCTGAGATTTCTAAAGCCTCTGGAAGGATCTATATGCCCAAAATGACACTGAAAGTTCCTTGTTTGAGACATTAAAATGAAAGTGGGGGTTGGTTAGAATTGCTTTCTGAGGCTCAAATGCAACACAGTTTTGTCAACGTGACAGCTTCAAAGGACTCTACTCAACAATTCCTTCTCTTCAAGTGGAATTCTATCTAGCCAGCTAAGCTATTTTTGAGATGCTACAGGCCCATTGTGGGCCTTTATCCATGGGATGAAATTGGCTCCCTGTCCATTGAAGGACGTGTGCTTTTCCATCTTTCAGTGACTCAGCAATGGTGATCCTCTTGCTGGTTCCCTGCAGACATCCTGGCTGCCTCTGTCACGGGAGAACAGCCTCAAGATGAGCCCAGAACTAGCAATGGTTTACTAAAAACAGTCTAACAAAATGCTGTAGATACATTCCACTTGGCTCAGCTTGTGTGCCTAGAAAACATTGCAGGTTACAGCTCTCATTGTCTTCCCTGTAGTGGATCCAGCAGATTGAGGGAGCTGAAGCTGCTCTGCATCAGAAAATGATAGAACTGGAAAGTGATATGGTAAGAAAACTCTCCTTATTACACGTTTAAGGGACAATGAGTGTGTCACACTTGCTGTGCCAAAAGATAGGAGAGTCTGTTGGCAAATGAACTATGCAGCCTTTCTCTGATTATTGGTGAATCCATGACGTTGTTACTAGTCCGGTTCACATGCAACAGCAGAATAACAGAAACAGAGAAAGTTGCAAAACTTTCTCTCTCTTTCCATGAAGATGACTATTTCTTAGTAAGGACAGAAGGCTCCAAGGTTGCTCTGTAACTTTCAGGGATGTAAATGCCTGTGCTCTTTGTCTCATAAGATTCACAGCCTAAACATCAGCTGTTGTATTGCATTTGATTCAGGGCCAGAATATGAGAAACTAATGAATTACAACACTGTTTGCTTTCATTACATGTTAAGTAAAGTTAGTACCTTACCCTCCTCTTATTCTAGTTAATGGCAGTAACCTACAAGATGAACAAGCATAACTGCAAGGGTTACCCAGCTGTAGTGGCTTGAGTTCTGTTCCTGTGGTATCTCTGTACTTGAGTCTGTTCAGCCTAAGGCAGGCTGAGAAGTTAAAGCACAGCAGCTTCCCCCAAGTAATATGAACATCAATATATCTGTTTAGTTCCTGTTTAGTTTAGAGCACTTTCACACTTCTTCCAATATAAGAGAAAGCACAAAAGGAGTTGTCCCTGATGCCAGAAGAGGTATCTTCAGAAATATTTCACAGAACCCCCTAAGTTATGCTATTGAAATGCTGAGTTGATACCACTGAAGCCATATAGATCAGATGTATTCCCATACCAGAGTAATCCACAGTTACTTACCCCTCCTTATTTTCTAGCTGAGTCAGATATTAATAACTCTGCAGGGAATCAGTTGAAAACCACCGTCCTTGTCCTGCTGAATCAGATATCTGTAGATGATTTAATAAAACTTCCAGAAGTATTTGGAGTAACTAATTTTTCTGTCCAAATGATCCTTCATTGTAGGAACAGTTTTGCAAAATAAAAGGTTATTTGGAGGAAGAATTAGACTACAGGAAGCAAGCTCTTGACCAAGCATACATGGTATGTACAAAGGAAATTATGCAGCACATACTGGCCAGCCCTGCGATAGGACACAGATTCTTGTTGAATCAGGAAAAGAGGTTTTTGCTTTTTTCTAGTATTGGGGGGTTTTATAATTTGGTTTTTTTCTCATTCTTTGATGTATTGGTATGCAATTTGCACAGCTTCAACACAACACCTTGCCTTTTCATATCATAAAAAGGCACATCTCCTGAAGTCTGAAACACTTTTGTCAGTTAAAGGCAGATATTGCTCAGTATCAGCTTGTCCAACTGGAGGTTTTTAGCACAAAATTTAGAATGGGTGAAATATTTTACACTTAAAATAGGTATGAAAATTGTATTCAACTTCAGCTCTGTAGCTGCATAAAAAAAATGAAGAATTTCAGTGAAAATTAGTATTAAAATACTTTAAAAATGAAAGTTCATATCCCTTTCTGAGAACACAGAACCATTTTCTGAGTTCTGTTTTTCACATTTTTGCACAATTGAGTGCAGGGAATCTGCCACCAACCCCCCAGCTCCCACTGTGTTTTAAACCATGTTTCATCTCTAATTGGCTTTTGGTATTACATCAACCAGAGGATCCAGGAACTTGAAGCCACCTTGTACAATGCTTTGCAGCAAGAAACAGTGATAAAGTTTGGGGAACTACTCACTGAAAAACAGCAGGAAGAGCTGAGGACAGCAGTGGAAAAGCTAAGACGTCAGATGCTGAGGAAGAGCAGAGAGTATGATTGCCAGATTCTTCAGGAGAGGATGGAGCTGCTCCAGCAGGCTCATCAGGTAAGAAAAAGGAACCACACGTGTACCTACTCAGTCTTGCTGTATAAGAGCACAATCTGAGGTCAAATTTAGGCAAGCTCCAGGCCATGAGGGATGCTGGCATCTAGCTTTTTGAATTGTTTCATACATCTTCTCTTTTCTGTGCATGCAAAGAGTATAACAGTGATCCTATATTTTCCATCTATTTAACAAAGGATTACTAAAAAACCAGATAATGCGAAACAGAGCCACCATTGATATTAATTTCCAGCATTTGAGGATCCAGGTACATGTACACAGGATCATATTTTGAGCAGTTGCACACATGGCAAAGCTGTGGTTTGGCAGGGTGAGTGGATGGAGTCACAGCACGACACAAGATTATCCCTGCCACCGAAATAGATTTGTTGATTTCTAGGCTTTTTGCACTTGGAACATTAAGTTACTTGTTCAATAGAACAGCTTTACTGAGAACTTAGTGTAGATGGCTTTCTTTTCTGATTTCCAGAGGATCCGAGATTTAGAAGATAAAACTGACATCCAAAAGAGGCAAATTAAGGATCTGGAGGAAAAGGTTGGTTTCCTTATGCTTCTGAAGAAAGCTGATCAACTTTGGTTTGAAAGCAGGGACCCAGTTCTGTTGAACTGCACAACCTTTCTGTTCCACTCAATCAGCTGTGCCCATTGGTGATGATCTGTTGTCCTTCCTTTCCAGTCTGTGTCAGTCAATACAGACATTAATATTACAATACTAATTACATTGTTAAACATGTTTAATTGTTAATTGTTAAATAATTGTTAATTTAATTGTTAATAAATATTTTGTGTGTGTATATATGCATGTATACATAGAGTTATTCCCAGGCTATTGTCAGCATGGATTGCAGCCACTGCTTTCTATTGCACTTACAAATACTCCCCATGCTATTTTTGATATCCAGCTTTGTGACTTCAGTCAACCAATGAGGGTTTGTAGTAACAGTTGTACCCCAGGCTTTCAATGCTGTGCCAATTGTAATTCATCACTAGAATTAATGGGATCTGTTTTCTAAGCCTGGGAGGTGGTATGGTACTTACAGAAGTAACTAGGGAAATACAGTGTTTCCTCTATGCATAGTTACTCCAAATGATCTACAGAGTGCAAAAATAATTCTGATGCTTACAATGCCATTATCTTTAGTTTTTACACAGTCTTCTTTTTCTTCTGCAGTTTCTATTTCTATTCTTGTTCTTCTCTCTTGCCTTTATTCTTTGGCCTTGATGTCAATGTGCCTCTTGGAAAGGTAAGACTGTTTTATTTATTTCCCCAAAGCTAGCATTCTTGCACAGAGCTGAGGATCACAGACTTGTGTGTTCTTGTGGATGTTTGAAGTCAGCGAATTCAGCAGGTTGTTGTTGTCAATTTGCAATAGTTCACAATAGGGGGTTCTCATACTCCTTGAGTTACTGGTGATACTGTGCTATTCAGAATTGTAAAAATAAAAGCTAACAAGAATTTGACGGTATCAAATAGCCAAGAGAATTGCAGGTGAAATTCAATGTTGATGTTTGCAAAGGGATGCAGAGGGAAAACAGTTATAATAACCTCAACCATACACACACCATTGTGGGCTCTGAAGTGACACTCAGGAAGTCAATCAGGAGGTTGTGACAGGTAGTGCTCTGTGTCCAGCAGCAGGAAAGATGCAAAGAAGGGCACAGAAGAGTGATCAGCTGCTGAGAGACAGGAAGGGGGAGACAGGGAGGTGGAAGGATTTTTCTGGCTCATAGTAAGTGACACTATTAAAAGGAGGTATTGGAGAGGTCTAGAAAATTTGTCATAGAATGAATGGATGGATGGACAGCTTGCTATTGTTCATTGTCTCCTCTGATACAAGCAATTATCATGTGATATGCTTAAAGCAAACAGAAATTGGTAGTTAAGGGTACAGGGTGTAAAGAAGTCTTTGCCACAACATGATTAGCAGTTGAAAGTTCAGAGTTCAAAAAGCAGTTCAAAAAGATGGGGAAATAAATCAGAGAACTGTAATGTGGTCCCACTTTTCCATCTGTGGCTAGCCACTTCCAGAACCAGAATGCTGGGATGTCCAGGATAACAGAAGTAGAACATAGCCTAGAAAATGTTGTGTTAAAGTCTCAAGAACATGTAATGATGGAGCAAAATTTTCTGATGTGGGGGCAGACCTATACCATTGAATTTCTCACTGTATCTCTTGGCTCTGGCTTCTGCTCTGTCAAGGAATAAATTCCTCTGGTCTGCCCTTAAGGCAAGCTGAGCATACAGTTGTGTGAAAGATGTTCTGCCATGTCCTTCCACCATTTGTACAGGCTCAGCCTTTCTTTCCAGGTGCAATTCAAGGTATTGATTATAATTAAGTGGCATGGGTCCAGTTTGGTGGGTTTTCCTTTTCCCTTTAAGTGTAGAAAAGAATAAGAGGAATGTGGACAGATCAGTGATCACAGCTCTTGTAAACAACAGCCACTAGCATTATTGAGCTGCTGCTATTTAAAACATACTGCCTCGATCCAGTGATCATTAAACAGATTAAGTTCTGACTGCATACTTATTAATGTTCCTGCTGCAGGGTTTCTGGGAACCATGACACAGCACAGCAGCTGTGAGATGTTTTGAGTGGCTGTGACCGGTGAAAATTTGACTTTAGAGTTTCTTGCTTACTCATATTGGGAAAAAAAATCACCAAGTCTTCTGAAACAGCCAAATAATGGACAGGATAATTTTAGGAAGCTAAAATTTTCACAGTGCACAGTAGTAGCAAATAGTTTTATATAACTGTGTCTTCTGCTGTACTGCAGAATCATGAACCCAGAACAAGCAGTCAACCTAAGGGAGATTACAAATAAAAAAATAGTCTTGGATTTAAGGTGCATCTTGAAAACTCACAGGAACTGACAGCAACATTCACAAGAACCTGTCTGTGTGAGGCTTTTCCATTTGCCTGTAGTGTCATCCTTTTTCAGTTCCTGTCACAGCTACAATACTGTCCTTGTGCAGCATATCAGAAAAACTTGGACAATATATATATATGTATATATACTTTGTACCTACATTTTCCACCTGTATTGGCATGGAGTTGGTTCTCTAGTGACTATTTACCTCTTCTGGTACAGCTACAGAATTGGTGAGAAGCTTATACATCCTAGTTTTACGAACACTGGTATTGGCTGTGGTGGAAGAAAAGTAAGAAGCCAGAGGGGACCTCAAAAGACATCACTTCCTCAGTTTAAGTCACCTTTATTAAAAATGCATTCATGACATTCAACTACTGAACAGTTTTTCCTACTCCTGCCTCTTTTAAGATGAAGCACACAGTAAAGTCTGCAGTAGAGCATGCATCCTGAGAAATACAAATTAAAATTTTCACTAATATTAGAACTTATCAGGAAAAGGTGTCTTCCTGATTTTTGTATGGTTTTTAGTTTTGAAAATAGGTTCTTTTTTTGAAGTATAAAAAAAAAGTCAGTGGTAGATGCAAATGATGAAAATATTCACAAAAATGCATAAAAAGAATTTTATTTATACATTACATACTTTTCATTAGAAAAGAAAAACATGATTTAGATGAAAAAGTAAACTCAACTGCAATTGAACTTAGAGTAGGAAATCCCTAGTCCTGGGGCAAAATGCCAATGTGTGCTTCTTGAGACTGTCTGCATGGTTTGGTATGGCAGCACAGAGGAGAAAGGAAGGCATGCTGAGAATTACAGACCTTACAGACGAGAAACTTGGCTTTTCAAGAATTGCAATTATATAGCAATGTCTTTTGAAATACGCATTTCCCAAAACAGAAAAGAAAATCCCCTGTTATTCTGACATTGGAATTCCAGTAATGCTGATTAACCTTTTGTCTTAGAGCCTATGAAAACATCTCTAGTGCCTTGTAAGATTTCAGTGTTTGCATGCAAAGAAAAAATGTGTTTGAGCAGCCCCACAGTGAGTTCTGCAATGCACTCAATGGCAGACTGCATTCTTCACGGCAGAGCAGCTGTTCCTTCCCTCTTCTCAAAGCAGGAGGGGGAGAACCAAGAATAGAAAGAGAAGAATCAAGACCATCTAAAATACAACACCACCTCCACATTTGCTGATAACACTGACATCCTTTTGGCCTCATTTGAGGGCAGGTATTGCCTGGTTAGAAAAGCTAATGGGGTGTTTATGGTCAGGACTCCACATTTCTCCTGAACTTCTGGTGGATTTGCTGTTACTCACTTGCAGTCATTCTGCTTGCAGGGGCTGCTGGGGTCCCATCCAGCTCTTGCTCCCTGCTGAGCTGATGCCACCTCAGTGGCACATTCCTGAACAGGGCTAATAGTCAAAGGCAGCATAAGCCTTTCTCTGCTGTCTTTAGGGCTCACAGGACTGTCCCAGCTGCAGCACTGACTGATGTCCCTGCAGGGCGTTTACTTGGGTCCCTTAGGGGCTGTGTTAAGACTTCCCTTCCCACCCTGCATCCCTGGCCTGGCCAATCTTCTTCAGTGGGTTTTCTGCTTGTTTTACACAGCATCTAAGGTTTGGCAGGTGTAAATCCCTTTGGTGAGCCCAGGAAGGCTGCTCTAACTACGGTGCCAAGATGAGTTTCTCTCATGGAATTCACAGTTGCTCCATAGTGGCTGGTCCCCAGGGCACACAGGGGTCTAGTTCCCCACAGAGAGGGCAAGAAGCATCAGTGAGAGCTGAAATATGTGGTTTGCAGCCCCAGAGAGCCTTCTGGTGGATGGGGCCACTCCTAGGACCACCCAGGAGATGATGGATTCTTTTGCATATTTGGCTTTATGAATGTCAGGTAGAAATCAAGAAGATGGATTAGGGTGAGCTGAGTGACAGAGGAAGGAGCCATGGCAGTGGTGGAGAAACAGAATGGGACATTGACTGTGAAAGTGGGAAAATCTTATGGGTGAGGTGTGTGGGGGGGATACATAAACTCAATGCTTTTCCAGAGGATCTGCACTGCTGTGAACTCCCTTGAACTGTAAAGAGAGCTGCAACAGGCCCAGCATCACTGCATGCATGACACCTGTAGAGTGTTTTATGAAAGGCCAGGCACTCCACAGGTGCAAAGCATCAAGTCTTGTAGCAGTTCCTCAAAAACAAGGCAATGGTAAGCTCCTTGTCCCCTGCCTTCAACCCTCCAGTTTCCCCCATGGGATCCTCTCCTCTCAACACTTGAGGGGAAATCTCCAGACAGAAGCAACTGGGGAATGGTGTTGCAAGATTGAGAGGGATTTGAGCAAGATCATATTTTCCAAGGCTAGGATACATGGAATTGGAGAGAATAACATTGAATTGTGTCTCCCACTCATGTTAAAAACCACCTGCCTTCCCAGGTGACTAACTCAGCAAAGGTGAGCATGGCATGGGGAGTGTGCCATCAGCTTTTCTTCTTACAACTACTAAGGTATATATCATCAGGATGATCTTTGCAAAATTCCTTTATATCCACTGGATGCAAGTGAACTCTCTTAACCTTATCATAAGGGACTACAAACAAACAAAAAGCACAACTCCTTGAAACGCACCTAGGGAGCCACTTGATGGTGAAAGGTCTTTGGTTTGTTTCATGCCTTGGTGCAGTTTATCCTTCACTGACCATTTAACCAGCAGAGAGAAAACCACAGTGCAGTAACAGATGATACTTTCTGATTTGTTTCTCACCCAGTGTGAACACAGCACTCACTGCTGTACTGAAATAACAAGGGGCAGGCATGGAGGAAACCTTGTGCAGCAACATGTAGTATCCAGACCAGAAGCTAATTCCTCTTTATGCAGGATTTTCCTACCTGCATTTACTCTGTGCTCGTGAACGTACAGATTCCCTTATTTGTGATCACAGAAGGAAGTGTGATTTGTGTGATTTTGCACCCAGTGAATTTTATTATGTAGACTTAAATGCTGAGAGAGCGAAGACAAAATAAAAATATGCCCTTTTCCCCCTGTTTTCAAATGTGAGAACTAAAGTTCTTTTCTGTGGGTAGGGGAGGCTTCCTTGGAACTGCAGCAGTCTGTCTTTGCCTCAGTGCTGCATTAGCCACATTTCTGGGCTTGCCCTGACACCACAAGGATATTGCCTGTTGCCATGTCTCCTGTCATTGGTGAATTTTAGGCAGCTTTGGTTTAAAGAGTCATATAAACTTGTCTGTAACTATTCATCTGAAGATGCCTCTGAGGACTTTCATGGACCAGAGGGCTCTACTTTGTGAGGTATGAATGGATAGGCTTAGCAAAATAACTGGAATTTTTACAAATGCTTTTCATACACATGAATAAAATCAGGTTAACACTGATAACTGTAAAACCAGACCTTTTCAGCTTCCTGATGGATAGATTGGATCTTGGCAGCTGGGATAGGTAGGTAGTGGAATTTACCACTTATCTGATTCAGATGTTCTTTTTTTTTATTTGTTATTTTTAGAGTGCCCGACCACACAGATAAGTCCTTATAAAGGCAAATGCTTCCATCCCACGATGAAGAGAATATTGTTTACACCTATTTTAAAAAGTATAAAAATGAACAACCTGTAGCCAAGACTGCAACCACCTTGTATTTTAAAGCCATCACTCAAAATTTGTTACCTGACAGTTCCTGTCTAGAGCTTTGATATATGCTGCATCTAATGAAATTCTATATGTTGAAATTACAAAAGGGGAAGAAAAATAAGCTGCGAACCTACATCACCTAGGAAGAACTTAAAGGGAAGGAACCACTTTTAGCTGATCAAGTCAGTGTGTCTTGGGCATGGAACCAAAGTTACAACAGAAAAATCTATCCCTGCTGTGCAGGGCAATCATCTAAATGTCACCCTGTCATCCCACGAATGGATCAAAAGTGAACAGGACAGAGCAGGAGAAACTCGAGCCGTGGAGAGATGCTGACAACCAAGTGCTCGGTTTGAACTATGTGGCTTCCTCACTGCAGGAATTCCTGCTCTCCCTCTTTGGTTTTAACCTCAGGAACAAATGACAGCTGCAATGTGGGAGGAAGAAGGGAAAAAAGCCAGTCTGGGTTATTGCAGGATGGGCAGGACAAGTCACCATGTTTTGTGCTTGAGATGGTAACACAGCACCACCCGCCTTGGCCAAGGAAGGGGAGAAGAGGGTGTCTGGTGTAAGGAGGATTTCCAACAGAGTTGAAGCCTTATCTCTCTTCACTGTCCCTCCATGAAGAACAGCCTGTCTATTATCAGATACTTTTCATATTCTTTAAAGACTGCCATTGAGATAATAATGACTATACTTGGTTTTACTATTGAATAACCACTGAGGATCACTGGATTGGACCTACAGAGTAGCTTCTGAGAAAGAAAAGAAATGCTGGAGGGTGGGGTAGGGGGGAAGCCAATGTATCATGTGGATCATGTCCATTTGACATGATCCACAAAGCATCAACTTCCAACTGTTTTGTCCCAGCATGGAACAAGTATTTTGGTTCAGCTTGTCAACTGACTTTGTTAGCTGGCTTCCTGATCAATGACACATAAACCAAAAAGGGAAAAAAGCTGTGTAAACACAACCTTATTAAGAGTAAGAAGTATTGCTAGTCTGTTTAGATTTTTCCACAGTTAAGAGTAACTAAAAGTAGTTTGCATTTCCAAGCATTACTGACCTCTCTAATCACAAAGCCTGGAACCCGACCCTGGTGCCTCCCTGAGGGTCACAGGTCCACGCCCCCAGTACCCTGTAAAATCACTCTGAGGAGCAGCATCCTGCAGTAAACACTGTGAGGGTGCCATGCAGTGGGGAGCAGCACAGCCAGCTGCCCCCACCCTCCCTTTCCCCACTCATGGGCTGACAGTGCACTCCTCTGTGCCTCTGCTTTCATTTCCCTGTGAACTGAGTCGTGCCTGGTCAGACTTTGGGTTCCTGTGGCAAGGCTGTGTCTTCCACAATGGACCCTTAATTTTACCTGGGACAAATGGATGTCTATACTACAAACTAGAAAATTAAGGGCCAGAATACAGCCTGTACATTACTTACACCTTCAAAACAGGGCTCACGTGTACCAACATCTTACGCACACCAACTGTTCATCAGAAGCTTTTAAAGTGCTTTTCAAAGAGTTCTTCCTTTGTTTGCCTGTTACTTTTACAGATGAAGCAGCTGAGGCACAAAGCAGTGAAGTCACTTGCCACAGCAACTCAGCAAGTCAAAAGCAGTTCCTTGGCCATAGCAGGGAGGAAATTCCTCTAGTATTGAGGGTGCCAGCCCCTCACAGATACTTTTTTTTCTTTCTGTCAGAATAGTTTTTAATCACTAATGTCCCTTCACCCTACTGCATTGCAATGCTGGGCTCAGTTTCTGCACAAAGGCTCCTAACACCCTCATTTCTTGAATGCCAGGAGATTGTTTTAAGCCTTTCATCAAAGGTTAGAAGCTATTAGCAAGTGATTTTTTTTTTCCTGCTCCTTAGGATTCATTTAAATTACAGAACGACCACATCTTCTTGAAGCACTCTGGTTCATCCGAGGGATTTACTGAATTCTGCACCAAGCTGTGTGTTTGTTTGTTCAGTTTTTTTAAAAAACAGGCTTGTAGGCAGATATGTTTTGCGACTGCAGGTACGTTGCATGCTCTTTGTTCAAATTCCTTTTCCCCGGCAGAAGACTCTGTGGATCAGGCTGACCCAAATTTACATGTGCTTTCCATGAGCCAGCAGTTCAGTCCTGAAGTTCTGGAGTCGGGCCCTGGAAGAGTCCCATTCCTGGCCCATTCCTGTGAGAGCTGGAGATCACTCAGCAGCTTTACAACAGCTTATTAGCTACAAAAAGGGGGGGAGTTCTCTCTGGCTATTCCTTCTTTCCCCCTCACTCTTTTCTCCCATCTTGCAGCACCAGTTAATTTCACACCATTCAGCTGCTTTTTCTTCAGCATTAGGAGCAGCAGTTAAAGCCCTGAACTCTTGCAGAAGAATGAGCAGCGCCTGGTTTCAGTGAGGGTGCAATAACTTCTGCCACTGGTTTGGCTGAAAAAAATAAAAACAACTAGAAGCATTTATTTCAGGCAATCATAGGGAAGGTTTGTGGTACAGATAGAAATATGTAGTTTCAAAATATACCTGACCTTGTGGCAGGCTTCATCATTTAGACTCTCTGAGCCGTGTTGTTGTATTTAATTTCTCTTTTTCACTCAATTTGCCCTCCCTTACTCCTGTGTGTATATATATGCCTGCAGGTGCTCTGTTCCCAGTGGCTCAGTGGGGTGGGGGTCCAGCCACAGCAGACCTGGGTCTGCAAACCTTTCTAAGATTGCTGTTCCCTCCAGGGAGCTGAACCACCACTGCTGTGCTCTCCTTGCAGCATAACACAGGCCATGCCTAAAACACACTTGCTGATATGAGTTAATACAAACTTTCTGCTATCAGCTAGATCTAAATGAGTTTGATGTTTGTGTATATATATATATATATCTTGTAAATCTTCGTTTGCGAAGCCTAGCCATGATATATATATATATACATGTATCTATATATAGTATATATGTATATGTACATATATATGCATATATATGCATATACCTATCTATTCCCTATTGTATATAGAAATTGCTGCTATAGCTGATGAAAGTGTACTACAATCTAGGTATGGGGAACTGAATCTACACTTGTTTAGCTGCCACAGCTGGTACACTCCTCCAGTTTTAGTTTCACCTCTCATGGGCAACTAGTTTTTTGATCCTTTTTTCTGGACCCTTCTCTGTCCTTGGACTGTTAATCCTGGGCTTTCTGCTGTTCCTGATGGTCATGGAAGCAAAGGATTGGGAATCCTCCCTCACATTAGTCACTTCAGCCAACCTTCCCTGCCCAAAACCAACCAGCAAAATAAAAACCAATTTACTGCAGCCTTTGAGGACAGCAATTACAGCCCTGGATCCCTGGCATCTATCCCTGGTTCAGGAGTGCCAGCACTCCAGGCTCTCTGTCCTGCTGAGGCCCAAGGAGAGCCATGGAAGGTAGTGCAAATCAGCTTGATCACAACTTGACTTGCTGCTTTTTTGCCCACTGACCAAGTTGGGAGATTTAAAGACTATTTCAATTTAAGCACTTCAGATGAAGGCCTGGTTAGGTGAGATGAATTTAGGCAATTGGGGTTGCAGAAGGCAAAGGCAGTGTTGTCAGCCTGGCTCACAGCTCCATCTGCTCTTACTGATGTGCCTGGGGGGACCACGGAGACTTTTTTGTAGGTGTTCTTCCTCTTCCAACACCCTTCCCTCGTCTCAGTGGGAAACATCCTGTGAACCCCAATGCTTTCTGTTCCGTGGCATCCCCAGAGGACTGCCCAGGCCAGGCTCTCCTGACTGGGGCAGGGCTCAGAGAACAGACACACAGCTGCTGGTGATCCAAAGGGTTTTCTCTTCCCCTGCCCTCCCTCACATCAGCACCTCTGTGGTTTTATATATACTTTTTGTTCCCGATTTTTTTGGTGTCTATTCCTGAACAAAATTGTAAATGACTTGGCAGAATGACCCTTTGATAAACACTGGACATGTATCTGTACTATATGTATTAACGTGTAGGAGAGAATCCTTATTGTATGTAAAGTTTTATGAATGGTTATTTTTTAATTTATGTATTTAATATAGGATTCAATGACCTCTGGTGTTTTAGTTTGTATAAAGAATAAAACAGCAGCATTTTTAAAAAAAATACCACTTTACATTCACGGAGATATTCAGCATCTGTCTGGAATCTGTTCAGAGGAATCACATTAAAGCTGAACTGTGAGGGCACATGCTGGGGGCTGGCTGGAGTGGGGGGGACATCAGGGTAGGGGGACATTGGGGTGGGGAATTCATTGGGGTGGGGGTTCATCAGGGGGGGATCACGGGTGAGGGGGGACATCGGAGTGGGGGTTCATTGGGGTGGGGATACATCAGTTAAAGGGTTAGCCTGGTCCCGGGGGATCAGTGGGAACGGGGAGGGCAGGCAGTGGTCCCGGCAGGGGCCACCGGGGGACTCCCTGCCCTTTGCCAGGCGTGCGCAGAAACCCAAAGAACAGAAAGCTGCTGCCTCCCTGTGCTGGAGCGCGGGCCGCGGGGTCGGGGGGCTCTGGGCAGGGTCGGGGGGCTCTTTGGCTCTCCATCAGGATGATGTCCCCAGTTTGGGGCCCGGGGCCGCTCCTCCCGCGCGCCGCCAGGGGGCAGCACCGACACTGCGGGAGCGGCACCGCCCGGGGGGGCGGGCGGGGGGGGCCGAGTGACCACCGAGTGACCGGTGAGTGACCGGTGAGTGACCACTGAGTGACCACCGAGTGACCGGTGAGTGACCGGTGAGTGACCAGTGAGTGACCACCGAGTGACCACCGAGTGACCACTGAGTGACCGGTGAGTGACCACCGAGTGACCACTGAGTGACCAGTGAGTGACCACCGAGTGACCACCGAGTGACCGGTGAGTGACCACTGAGTGACCACTGAGTGACCAGTGAGTGACCGGTGAGTGACCACTG
>JAWWEW010000028.1:18236802-18250171 GCA_035583185.1 Anabacerthia variegaticeps | reverse complement strand
CGAGTGACCGGCGCCTGACCCCTGAGTGACCAGTGAGTGACCGGTGAGTGACCAGTGAGTGACCACCGAGTGACCACTGAGTGACCACCGAGTGACCGGTGAGTGACCACTGAGTGACCACCGAGTGACCGGTGAGTGACCACTGAGTGACCGGTGAGTGACCACCGAGTGACCACCGAGTGACCACTGAGTGACCAGTGAGTGACCGGTGAGTGACCACTGAGTGACCACCGAGCGACCACTGAGTGACCAGCGAGTGACCGACGGGTGGCCTGAGTGACCACTGAGTGACCACTGAGTGACTGAGGGGTGGCCCGAGTGACCACTGAGTGACCACTGAGTGACCGAGGGGTGGCCTGAGTGACCACTGAGTGACCAGCGAGTGACCATTGAGTGACCACTGAGTGACCTGAGTGACCAGTGAGTAACCACTGATCTGAGTGACCAATGATCTGACTGACCGATGAGTGACCAGTGACCTGACTGACCAGTGACCTGAGTGATCAATTACCTGAGTGACCAGTGACCTGTGAGTTACCAGTGACCTGGGAGTGACCAGTGACCTAAGTGATCAATGACCCCTGGGAGTGACCAGTGCCCTGGGAGTGACCAGTGTCCCCTGAAGGTGACCTATAACCCCTGAGAGTGACCAATAACCCCCGGAGTGACCAATAACTGCTGCTTCCCAAGAACTGCAGTTTATATCTTTAAAGTGTTTTTAGAAGACTGAAACACGTAAACGGGTGCAAACCACAGAAATTTGGATCTAGCCTTAGTTCTCTACTGTTACAGAGTTCAAACGTGTTCATCTCCACCTCCCTTGCACAATAATCTTGAAATAATAAATGAAGCAAAGAACTTGAGCCAAGGAGTCTCATTTCCTTTAAATGTAAAAACAATGGAAGGGCCATTTAATATTAAAATGCACTAATTTAAAGATAATAGATATGCAATATATAAAGTAGATGTGCACTCCAGGGCCTGTAGGACAAGCTCAGCTCAGACGGACTTTGTGGATCCTCCCTGGATGAGGCCGTGGGGTGCAGCTCTTGTGCCCCTGCAAACATCACTCCTGCAACAGGGCAATCGCTCAGCAACCAGAGCAGGAGATATTCACGCTTTTAAAAATCTGTAATAAAACTAGAAACGTGTGTCAGGCAAGGTGCTGCTAATTGAACTCAGATCAGTAGGGATGCAGGAAAGCCCCTGTGTGATCCCCCAGCCTGAATGTCTGCTGGAGTAAACCAGGAGTACTTTGCTGATGGAATGAAGATACAATGCAAGGAAACCAGCATCCTCTAAGGATACAGCTCTGAATGGTAGGCCTAGGTGTCAACATCTGTTATGTCTGACTTTGCCAGCTCCCGTGCACACGTGGAACCATGGCCACCCAAGGGATCATTTTTATGACAATAACAAGAACTCTGCACCAGATTTTGGGTCCAGAACACTCTGTGTGTGTCTCTGGGACGGCTGCAAGGCGTCTTCAGCTACAAGACAATAAAAGGATGAGGCAATGCAAGGAAGTCCCAGAGTGTCTTGGGACAAGCCATGGGCAAACCTGGTGTGAGCCTGTCCTTGGCACAGGACAGCAGGTCAGCCTGCTCCAGGCAGGGTGTTTGGTGGCAGGATGAGCCCCAGATTGCTGCTGTGTGTGCCACCCTTGAGGTGTCTCTGGTTTGTGCAGTGGCTTATCACTGAACAGGCTTTGGAGAGCAAAGGAATGAGCCCTGTCCCAGACTGTGCCTCTGCCAGGGCAGGCACGGCCAGTGCTCGTGGCTTGTGTGAAAGGAAGTCTGGCAGTGTGTTAAGTCTCTGCCTTGTCTCTGCAGCCCATTTGGAAGGCAACAGTTTTCCATTGTTTGGGAGATTGTCTAAATATAGTAAAAGCCCTAATAACTGGCAGTGTGCCATATGCTTTGTGTTGAGCAGGGCTGAGTCTCTGAACATGGCAGAAATATACATTCCAAAGCCCTGTTCCTGCTTGGACAGAGGTGCCTCCCACAGTTTGTGCCACACTGACAAGAGGCCATTGTGCAATGTCTGCTTCAGTGCCTGGACAGCAAGAGACATCCACCAATCCACCAACAAGCTGCTTTGCACAACAAAGAAAATCCTGTGAAAACCATTTTAGAAGCCTGAAACAGGACTGAGACTAGAGATATAATGATTTCAGTATGTACAACAGATGGAGACTTTAGAGCATGGAGCCACTAATCTATGGATTACAGACTCCCTAATTACAGACTAACTCTTACCATTTATGAGAGGCACTTCCACTGAGGGAGGGATCTTGCAGGTCAGTGCTCAACAACTGAATGCCATGTCAGGCATAACTAGGGAAGGAACAGACTGGAAAATGTCACCATACCAACTTCTTGCTCACTTGTATCTTGCAATGCTGCATGGAGTTCCAGCCTCTGCAGATCTTGAACTGGGACATGTCTGGCCAGCGTGGCATATGCATTGAAAGACAGGACCCCAGACACATGGAACAGGACCCCAGATACACGGAACAGGACCCCAGACACATGGAACAGGACCCCAGACACATGGAACAGGACCCCAGCTGCACAGAGCAGGCTCCTCCACACCAGGCACTCCCTCGAGGACAGACCAGCTGCTGGTCAGTCACATTTCTCAACGTGAAGAGGGGAGTCTCTAAAGAACCAGTCACAAATCTTCAGCAGCTCCAAATGTGAACCTCAACATTGACCATAATACTAATCCTAGTATGGTCCCACCTTATTGAGTCCTGGCTTTGGAGCAGAAGAAAACACATTATTCATGCTCCTTTGTGCCTACTTCTGTCCCAGCCAGCGGTATAATAAACGACACACTGAGATATACAGAGCCCACAAAACTGGACTCTGGTGTTACCTCTGGCACTGCACTTAACTGATACCTTTGAGCCCTGGGACATAAGAAGTAAAGCAATCAGCAACCAAGCAGGTGACCCCATTGCCACTGGCATGGGCCAAACAAGGGCCATCTATAAACTAAGGTCAACAGCTCTTTTATTCCATATCCCTAACTCTAAGAACAATCCTGTCAACCTGTCCCTGTGTGGTTTGTTGTTTCCAGATTTAGCAACATGAAAATGGCTGGGAGAGAAAACAGCTTTGGCATTGATGAACCTGGGGTGCCTGCCTAGAGCCAGCAGGGCTTTGAGTCCGCAGCCCTAGACAAGACCCCATCACCAACCCTGCTTCTCATTGTACCTAAATTAATGGTAACTCTTTTATTTACATCTGGCCTTATCCTACAGCAAGCTACCTTTTAAAATGCAGACATTAACCTAATGCTGTAAATTGCCCAAATCCCTCAACTGCCTCAGGCACAGGAAAAACACCCATATTTGAGCCACAAGAGTCTAGTAGGAGCAGGAAATTCAAGCTCCAGTCATGACTTTGGATGTCTTTCCCAGTCTAAATGATTCTGTGACTTGAGGACATCTCTTACCCACGGAAATAAATGTAAGGCAACTTCACACACAGTGTGCTGTGTGCTGTGCTGAGCCTGCTCTCTGCTCACTGCACTGAGTGCACTGGGAACTGCTGTGGGGGGACACTGGAATCAGCCAGCAGCAGAGGAGTGAGTTCATGACCAGGGTAGACACCAGTTTCCTCCTCAGACAGCCACACACCATGACATAACTGCTCTAGAATGCCTGCAAGCAGCAGATGCACAGCCTGGTACCCACCCACAGCAGACATCTGTGCAGGGAGAGTTGCCTCCCTCGGAGGACATTCGATCCTTTGCATGAACTAACATTGTTCTGAAGTGCTTCAAGTACACTCCAGACTGGGTTTGGCTGCCTGTCTGTGCTCACAGGCAGCAGGAGCTCTCCCTGAGCTTTCTTGCTGTAATGGAGCTACACCCACAGGTCAGTGTCTCCATGGCCCAGCCTCACACCTGCTGATGAGCAGCTGCTGACCCTCAGGTGCTTTAAATGCTCAGGTCTTGAGCACACCATTTTCTTTAATAACAAACTATGATAAAAAAATGCAGTCAGAATCATGTAATAGTGGCTCATTAGTTCTGATTTCTTTATAATAGCCTAATTAGGTTATGTGCATTCAGAGATTTGAATGGAACTGGAAATCTTTTGTTTGTACATTCTTTGCACATTTTCAACCATCCCAGAAGTTAAGTCATGTTAACCTGACACAAAACATACTTTACAAAACAAGATTATTATTCTGCTTTGCATGGGCCAGGGGAAACATAATGAGCCTCACTTCCTGGAGACAGATAAAGGAGGTCTGAGAGCTGGCAAAAGACCACATTTTTCAACAGCAGTTTCCAAGTTAGGGATCTGAACTCCTGTCCAGGCATGCAGAGAATATAACTGGATGATTTTTTTAGGATTAATAGAGAGACAACACCAAAAAAGAAGGAGCGAAAATGGCAGATTTGGAAGTGCTCACCACACAGGAAAATCAGTCTGTTTTCATTAGGCATCTAAAATAGAATTTTATGAATGGAAGCCAACTAAATTCTACAGGATCATTTTGACAAGTAGCACTGGCTGCAGTTATCTTTTAGGTCCTTAGTTTGCAAGCTGTGATAATCTCTCTAATTTAAAACCATGGAAACTTTCTAAACTACAAAAATAGCATTAGTCATCAGCGTAGAACGCATGAAACAGTTTTTCAGGATGACAACCACAGTGTATTGGAATCACAGTAACTCTCTCAATCAGCATGTTTTAGGGCTTTCCTTTCCATGTTCTCAGCAACGTTTCCTCAGCTGCAGTTCACTCACTGATGCCTGCACTGTCCCCACACTCCACTTTGGGTTGTGCCATAGCTGCCCATGTTGTTAGAGCTCTGCAGGGAAGATAGGAACCTCTCCAGTCCTTTCCTCATTGTTGGGGAAAGTAGTTTGCAATCCTCAAAGGAAAAATATGAGTGCATTAGAAACTATTACTGTGCAAGTCTAAGTAGAAAAACTGCAGTTTCAAACAAAGGAAAGTACAGAAAAATACACACTTCTTAATAGGGTTAAGGCACACACTTAACATGTCTATAAGAAAAGCCAGAGGAGAGCAGAATGCAGCTGTGTGAGCTGCAGTTCAGTCCCCCTGAGCCATTAGGGCTCCCCCTGAGCCCAGACGTGATGCTGGGAAAGCTCTCTGTGTAAACCTCTTCATCCAGAACCAACACACACTCTCAAACCACTCTCTTGTTTTTGGACATAGGTAGAAAGCATTGCTGTTAAACTTTCCCTGTCACTTCAGAGAATGAAGAGGAGATAAGAATGGCAAAATCTACCAAATATTATAGTAAAAAACCCCCAACTTATAGGAGTTTGTATTCCTCTGCACATGAAACAGGGAACTTTTAAAGATCCCCCAAGATCCTTCTTTAATTCCCAGGTAAGCCAGCCAGTACAGTTGCAGTTGCTTAACTGATAGGGGCTGTGAAAAGAATTCAAACATTCGGGCTTGGCAGGAAAAGACAAGCCTCTGTTTTCACATTCTCGGCACAGAAAGTTCCAGAGGTTATTGTGGTATCTGTTACTTGGATTTTTATCAGCTAGCCTAGTCACTGAATGAAGGATTTGAATACTCTGATGATGAACAGCCACTTAGTCTAAACCCTTAAGAACAAACCATGGGTATGGCACCTAACACTGTCTGATCACCTGCACGTATCTGTGTGACACACACAAGTCCTCACTTCTGCATGACAATGTATACGTCAGAAACAATGGAAAGATAAATCACTAACAGTGAAGCAGAAGGGTCACAATGCAAAAGTAACCTGCCACATTCTTATCCATGTTCTATAAAGGGAAATCTATAGCAATGGGACAAGTATAGGAAAAGGAAAGGGATTTTAGCTTCACAGACTGCAAGTGGTTCATCTGACAGTTATGGGTCTGAAATTCTTAAAATACTGTGTATTTTATGGATGCAGGAAAGCTGTATTGCAGTTAAGGCATTAGCACATCTGGGGTGCAGATTGATTTCAACCTCAGGCATTCAAAGTTTATCACGAAGAGATACAACATTCATATGCTTTCATAGGGAAATGACTAATAAGATGCCTTTCACAATTTCCCAACTCCAAACACCTCACAGTGTTATGAAAATTCACAGCAATTGATGCTAATAATTCACCCGTGCTCTATAAAGGGCCCACATCAAAATACATCCATTTGACCTTGGGTTCCAGCCTCTCCAGCAAAAAAGCATCTGCCTCTTTTTCTGTTTATCTCTCCCTTTGGTCTTTTTTTTTTTTTTTTTAGTTTTTAGTATAATTTATAGGGTGGTGACACTCAGCACAATGGAATTTTGCAGTGCACAGTTCGCTATTAGACAAGAATGAGCCTGTGGTCTGAGTCAGCCCAGCCCCTTTCACCACAGTCTGCCCATGGTGTGGCACTCACAGGCCACTGGTTTAGAAGTAAAAGCAGCTGAGATGAAAGAACCAAGCCAGAAGTTAGGAAAAGCCCCTCCATCCTAAGCAAAGGTGGGTATGAGCATGTATTATACAGAAAAAAACATTGATATTAATTTAATGTCTGTACAACACAGTAATCCCATAAGGTAAGGTGAGGATTTCCCTGAGAAATAGGGGTGGTGGGTGCTCTGAAACTGGCACAACCTGCTCTTCTCCATCCTCTGGGTCTGTCACGGCTGACACTGACCTTGATGTGCTAAGATTTACTCTAGAGTAAGTCCCCCTTTTCCAGGTGGCTTCTTCTCTTCTTCCAGGTCTATTTGGTGCAGCTTCAGACAGTTTTGGGTTTCACATGAGCAGCTAAAAAAAAGTTTAGGGAATAAACCATTCCAAGACCACTTTCAAAGAGTGGTCTTGCAAAGGAGTGGAGGGCAGGCTGTGTTGGGGTGATGGATTTTGGTAGTACAGAAGCCTTTTTCTATTATTCCCTGGAAAAGGGGGCCTGTAAGTTGTGCTTGCTTTTCCATAGGGCACACTTATAAGGAACACAGGTGGATATTATCTTTTCATCTATTTTAACATCTGCATGGAAGGGATAGCCCCCTAATCCTTCAGAGTGGGTTAATTTGACAGTGATTTTAAAGGAAAGTTTAGCGGGACAGTGAATACAGACTGAACACAATTTCTAACATAGCTAGATCAACTGGAGGTGTGAAAACTAAGTGAAAAATTAAGAAGTAGTCCTGGCCATGACAAGCACAGGTTCCGGTTCCTGCAAGGCATCAGTCACTCGGTTTAGAGAATACAGTTTTCCTCCGAAGCAGCAGAAAATGGGCTGAGAGGAAAACAGACCAGGATCTTCAGTCACAGCATGGTTCCTGTGGAACTTACACAGCTTCTGTCACAGGTTATACCAGAGGGTGCAGGGCCTTGACAGAAAACGTGAAGAAATGGCACCTCTGCCTCCTTCACCAGCCTGGCCAAAATATATTTGACTGCTTGTTTCCTCAGAGTCACAAGGAACCATATAAGCAAACAAACAAATATAGTACCTTTAAATCCACTGTAATTCTACTCTGTTGACATCTAATTACTCATTATAGGCTTGTAATCACCAGCATGTAATCACTAATTTTCTCTAGATACACCACCTGTTTTTGCTGTAGAGTGTCAGTGCACTCTCCTGAAGCCATGGCAGGGAGGTTGAAGGCAATGACATTTGAGGTCTGCAGTGGTTGATTAGGTCAAGTGCAACACCATGGAAACAAGGAAATCTCAGCTTAGTCCTCCAAGTCCTTTCTGGGAATAAAAGCAGGCACAGGTAAGAGTAGCTGGTGATCCCTGGGATAGGCTGGAATGAGAGGCAGTCACAACAGCAGACTTATGATTGGAAGCAAGTCAACATTTGCCATCACAGCAGAGGCCAAACACAGAGTGAGACCAGCCAAGACAGGCTTCACAGCATGGGGAAGATGCTGGATGATGCCATCCAGGTGGCAAGGAACAAACAGAACAGGTGGAAAAGATTGATTATGAGAGGCAGAACATGAACTTGGAGGAACTGAGCTGACTGTTCTTGAAGTGAATCTGGCACATGTCTGGCAGAAGATTCTAGGCTTCAAACTTACACAAAATGTGTGTTTTCATATGTAAATCCACCTCAGCTGAGCCCTCCACTCCCCACCAAGCCAGACAACTCTTACAGTGGCTACAGTCTCACCCTTGCCCAAACTGTGGTTCTGAAGATGTCCACTGACCTGCAACCAACAGAAGGTGTCTACAAGTTTACTTGGTTATTCCTGGAAGTTTGGAGTTTCATCTCTGTGGTGGTCCTGAACTATCTCCTTCTTAAAGGTGGCTGATGTGCAGACCCCCCTGGGTCACTTACTGTTCCTCCTTTTTACTTCAGGTGGTCCCAGCACACTCCAGCCAGGGTGGAGTATCTGGGAGTTCACCACCTTGAATGCATTACTTCTGCTGCCTTGTAAGAGCTTTATGCCTGCCCCATTTTGTCCTCAACAACTTTATAATTGGGTGACCTGTTTTGCATCTGACTGTGAGACCTGCAGTGCCATGGGTCCTTGGATACTGATGAGGAGATAATAGTGCTTCCTTGAAGGACTTGGAGAGAGAGAAGGAGAGCCCAGATTCCCCACAGGGAAATTTTCAGAACCCTTGTTCCACAATTATTATTTGTTAACAAATTGACTAGCAGCTCATTTCAGGAGGAAAAAAAAAAAATAACATGTGGTGAAATGCTGAAATTTTCCATAGATTTTTGCTCAGCACTAAACAAATCTGGGAGCAAAAGGCATTACTGCATTTCAGAAATATTCTTGGAATAACCCAGTAGAGAAGATTATAACTTCCAGCTGCTCATCAGAGTTGTGGTCTCTGTTAGCATGACAGACTGACAGCACGCTGAAGTCAGGCTGTGTGTGTCGCTCGAAGTTACACCCTCCAACAATACAATAGCATTTTGCAATAGAAATCACCATGCTAAGAACCCACTTTCCCTGTGGCTTTGATATGAAATACTGAACAGGCTTTTGACACAGTCAAATGTTTTGTCTTTCTGACTCTGCGGTGGTTTGACTTTGGTAGAGGATTTCACCAAAGACGCCACCCCACACGTAGCAGTCCCACAGGGATTGACATGCAGAACAGCCTGGAGGATCACAAAGGTCTGTCTCATCTTCTAACCTGCTGTGTCCAAAAGTTTAGAAACTGGAGCATGGTGATGGAGGCATCAGTCCCTGGCCCTCCCCAGCTGGTTGAGAGCAGTCTTGTCAGTCACTTACCCTTCATGAACATACCATTTATTGGGGAATGAAAGAGCCCACCCTTCTCTGACCTCTGCTTCTAAGTCTAAGTAGGACAATCAGATTTTCTTGTCAAGTTTGGCTCTTTCACTGTTTCTTCTGTGTTTGTCCTTAGCATGACTCTCCCTGAGGTGCATGAAAGGCAGTGAGGGCTGTCCTGATGTTGCTGCAAGAATGAATCAGCAGAACCCTGTTTGTCTGGCAGCCTCCAAAACCAGGACACCCTAGTAAATCAGGACTGCAGAGTATAAGGTAGCTCTGACTTTGCATGAAACAAGACAACTCAGGCTCGTTTCATCATTGCTACTTAACGTCCAGGTAATAAAGGGATGCAGTTTTATCAAGCCCTGTAGGAAGCAGATGGGGGTGAAGAAACCAGTGTTAACCTGTCACTATCGCTGCCCTGCTGCTTCCCAGTGCTTCTCCAGCTGAACCCACAGACCTTAGAGGAAAATGAGCTATGAAAGCTGAGGCGTATTTATCATGCTAATGAAGTTACACTGTTATTACCTCCCTTTCATGTGCAATCAAAGATCTGCTGCCTCCAGGCCCACAGGAAAACCAATGTAAAACCATTCTGTATGGATTTGACATCAAGGAAGGAAATGTCCTCACTCAGGACACGGCTTTCCTTTGCTCGAGCCTGTGAGCATTGGTGAAGGAGGGGGTCAAATCCCATTTAATGTCAACAGTCTTTTTCCTTCAAATAACAACAGTTTCTGAGTCTAATGAGCATTGTAGTAACAGCTATGGAGCCCAAGATGCTTCCTGGTGTAATAAGCAACTTCCAGGGACACAGGCAGCATTATGTGAACAAGAAGTCACAAGCTGGGTCATACTTCACTGTTTTTAACCATTTTCTGGTTTTATTACAGATAGAATGATGTTACCCAAAGCATCAGGGAACTGATAACCGGCACAACAGTTTGCCAGCAGAGGATGCACTTTTTCCAATTAAGAAGCTGCCCACTGCCCTGACAAATGGAAAATGAATTAGCAAAGTCATCAGAAAACACCCGTCAGAGAAAAATGATACCTTGGCAGCGGCAGGCAAGATGACTTATTTTGACTTCTCTGTCAATACTTTTGCTGTTTGAATGATTCAGTTGGCAATTTAAATTCCTCTTCAAACACTTAAAAGATAATACTCAGTGAGTTGACAGCCTCACGGAGAAAATGTTTGTGAAAGTTACACGACACGTTTTGCCCGTCGCTGGTTACTCTGCAGCTCTGGCTGTCAGAACTGGGAGCCCGTGGTTCCCTGCACAGGCTCTGATGGGAACCCCAGCCAGTGCTGTGGCTGCAGCTGAGAGAGCAACAAAGAAAAGCAGCACGGGAGCTGAGCACACAGAACAAGAAAACGCCCACCCCAGACAGGGTGATTATGTCCCATCTTATTAGCTAATCCTTTGGCACAAAGGGATTTGCCTAAAGACCACTTCCCAGAAGGCTGCACCATTCCCCCATTCATAACCAGTGAGGCTCACCTTGTAACGTGACTGATTTCCCTTTCTCAGTGCACCTTAAACAGTTCTGACCCCATAGAAAGATGCAGTCAGGCGTAAATGAGAAGCTTGCCACTACAAAGCGTAATTTCCCACAAAATGAATGCTGTTCCCTAGATCAGAAGAGCAGCCTATGTCTTTGCCTTCATGATACAACCAGCAGTGCCCATCTGGAATGCTCAGCTCAGACTCCTGACCCACGAGGACCAGCACTCCAGTTCTGGGGTCAGGATGTGAACCCAGCCCTCAAGCCAAGGAAATCCCCACAGGGCTGATGGTTGGCTCTGGTGGGTCCTGAGGCAGCATCAAGCACATGAGATCACATGTCTGCCATCTCCATCTTCCCCGGGCTTGGGCAGGGGAGACAGCTTTCCTGCTGGATCCCCTCCCTGATCTCTATCTCCCATCTGCTTTGCACAGAGAAGCGAAAGCAGAGCTGGTTTCCCAGCAGGGTCTGAAGATGCACCACTTATGACTGTTTGCCTGACAAACATTTTTGTCCATGAGCATGTAAACATGTGATTTAAAGAAAATTTCCATAATTACAGGGGGTATACATTTAATTAAAAGCTTCACGTCAGATCCAAGATATACATATACAGAAATATAAATAATGCATTCTGCTGGGCTCAAAAGCAAGTGCCCAGTGAACACACACTGAACCCAAACTTCAATTTTCATGGTATTCTTGAACTAGTGCCCTTACAACACCTTATGAAGAGGATCTTAAAAGCAAATGGCAATTTGGGAAATAAAAATCAAGAATTGTCTTTTATACAGTGAGTGATTTTCATTACAGGTCAGATTTTAAAGCTTTCACTTTTCAGGAGAGCCCTCGTACTCCTTTACTGGTGAAGATAATTTCAGTGCAACCATTTATGCAGCAAGGCACTAGGAAAGATAAACACTGGAATCAGGATTTGAATAAATATTGCTATTAAAGTACAATGCTGAAACTTTTGCACATTTGCAGAATCAGACAAAGGCCAGGCGCCGTTCCAAAGAATTTTAATTCCCCATAAAGCTGCACAAACATATGGAGAGGTCCCAACCAAAACAAGGGGTTCACTCTAACTTCACTGTGGTCAGTGCGTGCAGCCACGGGGCAGTCTGCAGCTCCGGGCTGTTTGTCCCAGGAAAGGCTCAGTCCTCACATGCTACTGCTTGGCCCCAAGGAGGCCAGGGCTCAGCTCGCTGTGTGAAACAGGCTGGCTGGCAGCTCTGAGACCTGCACATCCCTCTCATGAGGGGCAGAAGCTGGCCAAGATGGTTTTCATCTTGTACTCAGTAGATCCCACTTGCAGTGGGGGGACAATAAGTTCCTTTACGCTAAGGCAATCCCTTAGGAAGGTAAAGACCTGGTAGGCAGCCCCTTTGTGTGCATTTGTTTGGACAGCACTAAGCAAACTACAGGGGAAGAGCATTTGCCAGGAGAATAGCAGAAAAAAGCTTCAAAACAAACTTGTTCTGGCTATTTGAAGGGATACTTCCTTCCTTAGCTGCCAGGCACTGCTGCTGCCCCTGCATCTCAAACACGACAGTGAGCATCCCACCAGGATCAGTGAGGCTTTGCTGCAGGCACAGCACCCATGGTGCTGAGTACTGCGAAGACACAAGGCTGGGGCAGCTGCACAGGAAAGTTCATGTAAGAACACGAGAACAACCAAATGCAACCCTCTCAGGTGCTGCTCTAGAGTAAGGGCAGACACTGATCAGCATTTTACTCTGCCGAGTGACACAAGGCTTTTATTCTTCCAAGTTTGCTGACACACTGTGTTTATATTTAGTGCATCCTCTCTTAACCCTTCAGATCTGAATAACTCCTCAAAAATTCAAAGTTCTGTAGATTGTTCCACTTAGGTGGAGAAAAAACGGACTGAGTTAATCACACTGGTACAAGTCCAGTTACAAAAGCTTCCCAGAGTGCAAAAGGAAGGAAACGATCCTAAACCATTTCCTCGCTCATAACTTCAAGGCTCAGTCAGCCAGTACCCACAGACCGCCTCTCCAGGCTTAATCACAGGGTCATTGTTCTCCATGATGGGTCAGGCTCCATGTGGATTTTCCTTAAGAACCACCGGTCCTCCGAGGACTGGCAGAGACAATGGCACTGCTTTGTTTTTGCAGAAAAGGTTGGGAAAAGCATAACTGACATCTCATAATGCAAATACGTGGCATAAGAAATCACTTGATAGGATGTTGAACCCAGGTACCGTGTATACTTCTTTTAGTTAAAGAAATGAGCACTTGAAAAAACGATTTTCAGTCAAAACTCCAGTTTCGGTGCTGCATGATAGATTTCACAGGCTGCAATTGCCACACAGCCACTAGCATTTTTAAGACCCAGCCTTGGCTGCCCCTCTGTCCTTCGGGGCTCCAGCAGTTCTGAAATGAAGTTGCAGTGGAGCTCTCAAAGCAACACCTTAAATTAGCGAGCACACGGAGCTTGTTTGTGCGGCGGGTCTGGCGGCATTTGGGTGACAGAACACCCGTGCCGGCGTGTGAGAGGCGGACACGGCGGTGCCCCGAGCGGGATGGTGTTCGGGGGAGCGGGATGGTGTTCGGAGGAGTGGGATGGTGTTCGGGGGAGTGGGATGATGTTCGGGGGAGTGGGATGGTGTTCGGGGGAGCG